>JANAVB010017099.1:0-62157 GCA_029216955.1 Iris pallida
ATATGGCACAAGCATATATATGGTAATTAAATATTAGCAGGGGCAAGGGCCAGCCAATAAATGTTACCACTATACCATATGCGGCCACACAAATAATTGTCATGCAGCAAGCAGCAAACAAGGGCCATGCAAATTAATCGGCCATATGCGGCCAATAAATAAACATGCAAGCAATTGCATGCAAGGCCATGCAACAGCGCATATACGGCTAGCTAAATTAAGCATGTAAGAAATTGCATGCAAAGCCATGCAACAGTGCATATGCGGCTAGCTAAAATAAGCATGCAAGTAATTGCATGCAAAGCCAAAGCAACAGTGCATATGCGGCGGCAGCAAGTATTAGCTAATATGCGGCCAGCAAGTAGTGCATTTCATATGGCCATGCAAATAAATGAGGGGCCATACAAGTAACCAAAAGCTAATGGCCATGCAAGCAAAAGCCACAGCATGCAATTATATAAAAGGGCCATGCGACCATGCCTATTTAAGTATGCAAGCAAAGGCTTGCAAAAGGCCATACGGCCATGCATATTTAAGTATGCAAGCAAAGGCTTGCAAAAGGCCATGCGGCCATGCATATTTAAGTATGCAAGAAAAGGCTTGCAAAAGGCCATGCGGCCATAAATTGAAAATGGAGGGGGGGGAAAAGCATATGCGACCGGCTAACTATTGCATTCAAGCAATGTAATTGCCAAGCAATGACATTATGGCCTAGCGGCCAACTAATGAGTCATGGCATATACGGCCAGCAAACAAAATTAAATGAAAGCATAGTGCATATGCGGCCAAGCACTAAAATGTGCATGCGGCCAAGCACAGTGCATATGTGGCTAAGCACAAAATGTGCATACGCGGCCAAACACTAAAATGTGTATGCGACGAAGCACAGTGCATATGCGGCCATGCAATTATTTAATGGCCATACAAACAGCAAATGCCATACGACCAAGCAAGTGAACGGCCATGCGGCCAATTCAATTAAATGGCCATGCGGCTCAGCACAAAATATTGCATGCGACCAAGACTGCAATTAATGGCTTTCACAAAGAACATGTCCATGGAAAATACCATGACCTCCATGCTCCTCCAAACAACAATAGGAACCCAAACCCAGACTCCCGTAGGCTAATTTGGGTAAAATGGAATTTTCTACAATATGGAACCATCAAATAGCAAAAATATACAGGTTTGATAGATCAAGACTCATGAAAACCGAAAATACTATAAAGCCAGATTTACAAGAAATTAACAATAGAAATGAAAAATGCTAAGTACTAAAGTGGGTTAGAAACACATGAGGAAGACGGTGGAACAATGAAAATGGAATTCCTCCATGAAGCAAGATGCACTTGCCTAAACCTTTCTCTCTCAGGTTGGTGGAGAAGTAATGGTAGGGAAGAAGAAGAGTTAATGAGGAGAGAGAAATATTTGGTGGGATATAAATGAAGAGGGTGGTGGTAGGTAGGGTGGGTTCACAACAAAACCGAACCAAGCCCAAACAATCCAAGCCCAAACAATCCAAGCCGAACAAAGATAACCAATCAATGAAATGCCAAAACAAATCAAGCAGAGAGACATGCAATACGAGTCTAAATACGTACATGTATACCAAAATATGTAATACGAACAATGATTATTACACATACTTGGAGAAATCACCATTTTCTAAGAGGGATGTAACAAGATACAAGAAAATAATATGCCGAATAAATTATGATATATAATAAAATAAATGGATGCATGCAACAAGGAACCTAACCATTCTACAGTGATAATGCAGTTAAGAACAAACCTTCAACGCATGGGCACTCTGTCTACAAGGGGATTAGAATAGTCCCTCAGGGGATACCAGGGACCTTAAAGCATAACATCCATCGAATGTCAGAGGCCAGGAGGATCATGAATCAGGGGTATCAGGACCATATCTCCAGCGGAGCTTCCAGTAAATAAAGAAAAGTGCATACTTGGCCTATACACTAAGGAACTGTTCTTCCCATCCAATGCCTAGTAGGGTCACCTCCATGACTCATATGAACCATTAGTGACCGCCAAGTCCACTAACATGCAGATTTTATTGACAGTTACTCCTAACCATCGTACGCCTCATACGTATCGATGGCTATCCGACTATACGAGTACGTGTCCTATATGTGACTCACAATATGTAGTAAGCATGTATCAAGGCCATATGAGATATACCAAAACCTTATCATCAGTGGGTAATCACTAGAGCTATGCCAATATAGGAAAATAAAACAAAACAAAATAAACGACTAATGGAGTCGCTTGCACTCAAGTATGGCTTGGACGCACAAGTGTTAAAAATAGGCAGTATATATGAATAAAATATAATAATGATAGAAAATATAGATAATAAATCACAGAGTACAGTGGCAAGGTATCTTGCCTAAGGGTGGTGCGAGAAGTAGCAAAGTCCAACAATCAGAATCGTCAACAATGTAGTCAAAATCAGCAAACAGCTTCGGATGCTGGAACAAACATCATGAATGATTTTGGTATAAAAGATATGTCTTGAAATGCCTGCCCAAAAGTCCAATTCTGGACACAGGGGCAAAATAGTAATTTTGGGTCAAAATGATATCCGTCGTTGGACCCGTTTTGTTCCAAAAAGTGTGCTAGTACCTATGTTCTCTATAGTTGGCAAACTACATGTCTACAAATCTGATTTGACAAGATGAACCCAACCATATATCCAAAGTTGGATTCCGGTGGGCTATGCACAATTTTGCCCATTTGGATCGGGTCGCGGGCCCGCCAAAAAGGTGTTCCGGTCGACCTTCTCATAATCGGACCCAACTTGGTATACAGGACCAAAAAAATGATACAGTCCTGTTGGCACAAATTTTGTCTCGATACAACGATTGTACATGAAGTTACGACCTAGTTTGTAAAGTGGTTGATACGGGGTATCTTGAAGGATACGCATTGATTTCGTCGCGCACGCACAATGAAATAAAGTTCTGTCAGTTTTCACACATCGACAACATCCATATGCGCCTTTCCATGCTTATGGGTTGTGACCACGTCGCCCGGTTTGTCGGGGTGCACGCCGTATCTGGAAGTTTTTCCTAATTTTGTTGTAAAAATTGATTTTTCTCAAAGTTTAGATACAAAATTAATTGTATATAGCTGATGAGAAATTAAGCTATGAGAAGGGAAATGAAGAGCTACATATGGTCTAGAACTTTGTTTAGAAAATTTCTTAGAATTCCTACCAGGTTGAATAGGATTTAACTTCGAACAGGGGTATATGAAACCAATTTCTGTCAATTGTGACAGTTGGTTTTTGTCGACTTTACGTTGATTTCACGGGCAAACGAGTTATCTATTCCCGATTCTACTCGCTAGGGGTTCAAGAGGGTCACGTAGACACTCGATAGGATCTTCTGGATCTAAATTTCGTCGAGCATAATGGAAGAAAAAGGTGGATGAACGGAAGTGCCTGGCGGGTAAGTCGAACAGAGCTTGCTCTGTTCTGGCGGTCAGCCTGAGGATGCTCCGACAATGCGGCGGTCGAATGCGGCGTGCAGACGATCGTCGTCGTGTGTTGGGGTGTTAGCAATGCTCTGGCCTCGATGCTTGCGATCAGGGTCGAGTTTTGTTGGAGTATTTTAAAGAAACCTAATTTTTGTTCATTTATATATATATATATGAGATTTAAATCCAGTTCTCGGTCAGATTTTCATTCGATGAATGCAAGGATTGCTCGGGATTTTCACATAAATTCATGGTGGTTAGGATCTGAGTGGATCTCCCAAAGATTTAGCAAAATCAGAACTCAACTAGAATCCGAAAAGATTTGATATCAAATCTTGTGTTTCCGCGGAAGCAAAGTGGGCATGATATTTGAGGTACTGTTCATTCGTGAACAATATCGCTAAGTTACTACTACTATTATTATTATTATTATTATTTTAACTTATATATATATATATATTTAATATATAAAATATATATATATATATATAATATATATTTTTTTTATAAATATAATATATAATATATATATATATTGTTTTATCTAAAAAAGAAAAAAAGAACAAAAACAAATCAGCTACTTGTGAGATTTAAAAAAATCTCGCAAGGGGATCGACCCTAGTTCACACAATGGAAAGGACTCATCTGTTCTTCAAACGAATTTGAATCAAATCTTTCTCGAATTTTCTTGCTCGACCCAAATCAATTCCTCCACGAATTGGATCAATTCTTTCAAACCAAGTTTGGAAAAAAAGACTTTGATTAAAATCAGGATTTAAATCTTGATATAAGCTCGATGCGTGATTTCAAACTTCCATTGACATCACAAATTCGTTCCAGCCATTACTAGCTACTGTAACCTTCCTCGACAGTTCCTCAAACATAGGCGACCTTGATTCGTCGTGTGTCACCGCCAGAGTCGATGCCGACAATCGGAAGTAGAGCGCAGTAGCAGCGCTAAACAGCAGTCCTGAACTTTCACTACATGCTGAATTTTCTCTACCATCCTTCGATCGTTTTCTGATCTATCTTTACAGTTTCTAACACAACATGATCCTCTTAGACTCCCTTCATTTAGTTTTTAATTAACTGCCATAGATCCCACGGGAAATCGAATCAAAGTTGATGAAATATGTTCGTAAACATGGAATAGAACATGTCTAACACTCTAACTTGGAAGGCAATATGTTGCCAAACCATGAAATTTTTGAAAAACTAATTAAGCAACCTTATAGATGAGCAATACGAGATTAAAACCCCATTTTTGATTTATTTTTAGTCTATTATATTTTTGTTAAAATAGTTTCAAAATTGGGGAAAAAACTATTTTCAAAACTAAAAGAACCCCGATACAGAGTCCATCCCGATAAACCAGATGACTCGATTGTGAACCAGTAACATCAAAATGTGCGTATAGACTTCGTACACATGTGGGATTTGATAGAAATCTAATTGGTTGCGTGTGCACGACGAATTCGAGAAGTATTCGTCGAAAAACCTCGTATCGGCCATTTTGTGAATTAGTCAATTATTTCATTCACACTCATCACATCACGACAAAACTTGCGCCATTGGACTCGAATCATTTTTCTGGTCCCGTGAGCTAAGTTTGGTCTGATTCTGAGAAGGTTGGCCGGATCGCCGTTTTGGTGGGCCTACCATCCAATTCAATGGTCGATTTTGCAAAATGGGAAGGATAGACATAGGATTTGGCACACTTTTAGTGTAAAGCTGGTCCAACGATGGACATTGTTTTGACTCAAAATTATAATTTTGCTCTTGTGTCTAGAATTGGACATAAGGGTAGTCGATCTTAGAAATTTTCCTTATTTTAAAGACGTTGATGATGTTTATTTTAGCATTCAGAGATGTTTGCGAAAGTTCCCTCATGCCACTTTACTTGACTTGACAAGTTCACCTACAGGATATTATTAAATCGTTACACCCCCACCCGGTACGTATACCTTGCCACTTTATTCTGATTATTTACTCTTTATTTCAACGTATTTATTTTATTATTTATTTAGTTTCTTATTTATTTTATTTAAACTGTGCTTGCAAGTCAATTTGGGTGCAAAAGACTGTATTAGTTGTTTTCATTATTTTCTTTTATTTTATGCTTGTCGACTTAATTTTTGGAGACCGTCCCATTATGGTGATATATTTTCTGTTTGTTTTTGTGGTTGTGGCAAACGGCTATTAATATCATATTTTAGATCATAATAGGATTTCCTAATAGTAGAATCCTATTATATCTAAAATTGCACAACACCTATTACAGATATTCAAATTTAATCAAATATTTAATTAGATTTGGATTCCACAAATACCTTATTGGGATTTGTCCGTGTGACGTACGTCACCGCCATATACTTGTCTACATCTTGTGCTTGGTGTCCGTTAGATGAGGGTTCTTTTTGATCAGGTGGGTTAGCAAACGCTTTTGCACGCCCAACAATTGGTATCAGAGCGAAGGTTCAGTTCGTTCTCGTCTGATACCCAACAATTGGTATCAGAGCTTTGGGGGTTCTGGCAACCATGTCTACGGAGCAGATGAACATTCGTATGATCACCCTCACAGGAGGAAACTGGGCAATTTATAACCCAAGAATGGAGGATCTACTCTGGTGCAAAGACTTGCATGGTCCGTTGGAGGGTGATGGCGCAAAGCCATCGGACAAAGTGCTGAAGACTAGAAATGACTGGATCTGATGACCGTTGGATTCATCCACCAATGGCTAGATGACTCAGTTTTTTACTACGTGTCCATGGAGAGTTCGACAAAAGCACTATGGAAGAAGATGCATTCACTGTACGAAAGGAAGATGGTTGGCAACGAAGTGTTTCTTATTCACCAACTCGTCAACTCGAAGTATACGCAGGGTGCCTTGGTGGCACAACATCTGAACGAGGTTCAGGATATCATCAATCAGTTGTTTGCAATGAAGATGGTGATTGATGATGAGATTCAGGCCCTACTGCTCTTGAGTTCTCTTTCGGAAAGCTGGAAGACATTGGTCGTATCGGTGAGCAAATTTGTACTTGATGGAGTTATCACGATGGAGGTAGTGAAAAGTAGCTTGTTTAATGAGAAGGTCCAGTGCAAGCAAGTGGAATCGTCACAGGAGTCCACTCTGGTGGCTTCTTATGGGAAGGGAAGACCCAAGTCACAGGTGAAGACGGGGGGAGTTATCGGGATCTTGTGATTGTGGACCACAAGGAGGGCTGCTATCACTGTGGCGAAATGAGTCATATTAAGAGGAACTACATGAAGCCCAAAGATGAGAAGGCCAAAGGTAAGGACGATCAGGAAGATCTCACAGCAATGGAAGATATCATCATCATAGAGCCCGACGCAGAGAAACCTGGTGCATGTGTCATGATGGCGACTAGGTCATAGATACAGGGGCGTCATATCACACTACTCTATAGAGGAGGATCTTTACGTCATACCGTGACGATAAGTTTGGACATTCGAAGATGGGAAATAATAAGACTGCTGCAGTTGTAGGCATTGGTGATGTGCACTTGACGACAAAGTTTGGTGAGAAGCTCGTCCTCAGGTGTGTGCGACATATACCGAGTTTGTGCTATAACTTGGTTTCTGTAGGGAGGCTGGCAGATGATGGCTTGCTGCAGTCTGTTTGAGAGCAAAGATTGGACGCTTGTGAAGGGTTCCCATCAACTGGCTCGAGAAGATTTATGTTGTGGCATGTACAGGCTCAAGCCACTGAGCTATACAAAGAGGCTACAGACACTGAATAGAGGCTCGAGGGGTGTTTGATAGGAGATGCATTATCGGGTACATGCTAAGAAGGGACTTCGAGATATTTTGAGGGATACAGAGGATTCGTTTCATCGAGACAAAGAGACGGATGGTGATGAGTCAAAGATTGAGGGTCAATCTGTCGATCCTATGACAGCTGGTCGGTCTCCTGGTGGGGGTTGCTCTACGAATACATTTTTGGCGACAGGTGGTTTGCCAATGCTTCTCAGAACGACATCGATTTCAGCAGTTCGAAGCCAGGAAGGAGATCAAGGTTTACAACAAACTCAATCTGAGACAGGAGATTCATCATTCACACTGTTCAGGGGGAGCTGTGGGTCACCAACGACATGCATAGTACGTGATACTCTTCTCGAAGACGTATGTATATGGGAGAACTTCAAGTTCGGACACGAAATGGGTAGGTTCAGGATTTTGAATCTCGAAAGAACTGTACCGTCCGCTTAGTTGGGCCATGAAAAAGCTTAAAAAATATCAAAACTGTGCATAGCACCATTCACAGATAGTGCTAGGCGATATCTATCAAATGGTGCCTAGTATCAAATAGTGCCTATCATCAAATGATGCCTGACATCAGATAGTGCGGGCTGCCACGTGGCGAGCTTCCTTCCGAAGCTAAGTCGTCAGCCATAATGACTGACAACACGGTAGTCAAGGAAATCCTTTCCAATCCTGAGCGTGCTGCGCTCGAGGAAGATCCTGTCAGATTTATCATAATGATAACTGTTAGTTACTCTGCACCATTTATCAATGGCGCGAAGTGACTAACTCCTCACAGACTTATTGCTCGACATATTTCATAATTGGTGCCAATCAACAGGATCCACCATTCATTTACTGGCACTAACCAATCAATCATCATCCAGAAAAAGTTACAGATAACGTGACGTACATGCCACTAATCTCGAAGAATGAACATACGACACTGCCCATGACCAAGCGTCTTTCTCTCACAGAAAGCCATGTGTCTCATGCAGTTAAGTTAACCGTTCACGCAAATAGATGAAGCAGAACATGATGCGCAAAGTAATGCACAAGTCAGTGTATTTTACACTATACGCTAATCAATGTAACTGGTTGACAGTTATCCAAAACTCTATAAATAGAGTTCTAAAATTGCTTCTAAAGGCATCATTAATGATTATAGTCTTTCGACAAAAGTTCTCAACATTTCTCCATCACTTCTGCAGCATGTTCTAGAGCTTTTCTCCTCTGACATCGTATCATTCAAGGGATAAAGTGATCGTCTTCTGATTAGATTCCTAAAGTTGTACATCTGCATAATCAAATTTGTAAACCCCCCTAAATATTTCGTATATAAAACCTTTTTATATACATTTTTAATTTTATTTTCTATATAGTGAGCAGTTAGTAAAATAAATATATGTTATTTCCTACTATAGCTAATATAAAGTTATCTAGGTATAGTATAAAACCCCTAAATTTCTACTATTTTTTTTATTTATTTAAAATTTGGTATCGATTTAAAATTTTGTATTATACGTCGCGTAGTCGTATTGTACGTCGCGCACGACGTTTATTTTTTTTGTAATTGCTCGACGAGTGCGAATATGTGCGAGCGTACATATTTTAGAAAAATATTTTTCTCTATTTTATTATACACTTCCAAAATATTATATAAATATTCTTGCTATAAAAAGCCTTTGTTTCTAAAAGTTATCAATAATAAGTAATATTTTTGTATACTAGAAAAGCCTAATTATGTAAAGGATATTTGTTGCATACAAATATTTCGTAATTATTTATTGGTCTATTTTAAATAAAAGTATAATTTTCGAAATTTATTAATAGTAATATTTTATTGTTCAAAAAGATATTTAAAAATATTTATTATTTTCGAAATTATTATTATTGGTATTTTGAAAAATATTTTTGAAAGTTATTGTGGCCATTTAAATCTTGATTTAATGTTTGGAATTATTTAAATAGATTAAACTAGTATCTATATTTGGAATTCGATTATTTGATTTGATTTTAAACTAAAGGGATTTAATTTAAATAGGATTTGTATTTGGATTTGGATTTGAATTAAATAGGTTGAATTATCTAATTTGGGTTTAAACAATCCTAATCTTTATCTAATGGGAATTCCCACATCCCATAAATATGCAGGTACTCCTCCATTAATTCTCCACAAGCCAAAAAAAATTGTCTCCACAAATTATTCCACCACAAATAGGTGTGCCTCGTGTCGGTGTTCCATCCATCCTCGTGTCAGCCGTGACGGTCTCGAGTCCGACCCCGGGTGTCATTCCAATATCTTATTCCATCATTATTACACATACATTATTCTCGTGTCGGACACACCCGACACAATTAAAACCTAATCTATGATTCCGTCTCCTCGACGCCACCACCAGTTCGACACACCCGAATCCCCGCTCACCCGCCAACCTCCACCAAGAACCACCATCACCGCCAGGCCCACTGCCTCGACCACCCGAACACCCATCCCTGCACTCCGACAGAACCACCACCTCCCACTACCTACAACACCACCGTTCGACCTCGCCATCTCCGACAGACCCGAACCCCAACACATGGACATTCGACCCCGATACCACCACTGACATCTACCACCACCACGCCACAGTTCGTCGTCACCACCAACCGCCAAAAAACAATAGGAAAGAAGAAGACCAAAACCCTTACCTCTTCCCGACCACGTCACCCCCGAGCTCCGCCTAGGCGCGGCAGCTCTGGCCTGGAGTCCACGCCCCTCCGCATGCATCCGCCGCGTCGGAGGTGCGTGCACCCGCCTCTACTTGAGGTCGCCGCCGCCTTCTGGAAACCCCAGCGCCTCCGCCCAGGCAATGTGAGCGCCGACGCGAGCGACTCGCCCCTCTCCGCCGTGCCGCTCTCGCGCTGCAGCTCCCTCGCCAAGTCCGCCGACCGTCGGCATAGCCTCGCCAGCGCCTCCGCTCCTCCGCGAGGTCGGCGCCGTGCCAGCGCCTCCGTGCGCCCCCCCATCCCGACGAACGCCGCGCGTCCTTCTCCCTTTCCTCTCTGCCGACCCAAACTCCCTTCTTCGCCGAGCGCGCGCCGCCGCCATTAAAACCCTCCGGCGCCGCTCGCCGAGCTCCTTGCCCCCGCAGCCTCACTCCCTCTCGATCATCTCCTCGTCGCTCCACTCCGACCGCTCACCCCTCTTCCCGCAACTCCTCCGCCGGAGCCCGACCCCAAGCCCTCTCCTCTACTCTCTCTCTCTCTCTCTCGATGCTCCCATTCTCTCCTCCCCTTTTTGATTCTTCTTTATATTTTTATTATTTTTTCTTTCTTCCTCTCTTTCGAGAGAGGAACCGAGCAGTACTTTTTATTATTATTATTATTATTATTATTATTATTATTATTATTATTATTATTAATATTATTATTATTATTATTATTTTTATTATTATTACTATTATTATGATCATCATTTTTTGGTATTAACAATAATGTTAGATATTTTTAGGATATTTCATTGTTAAATTGATTTATGTATTTTTATTTTTATTTTAGCATGCTATATTCTGAAAATACAAAATAGTAGTAGTACTAGTATCTTAATGATATCATGTTCTTGGAATTATATTATTATTATTTTAGAAATTTTTTATAGATAAATATTTTGACCCATAAAAATTTAGTTTCAAAAATTATAAATAAGTTGCTAGTATTTCTCAAATATTATAATTAATATAGTTTCTATCTCAAACCATATTTTTACAAACTTAGAATTTTTCTTTGAAAACGACTTTCGATTTTTTTGAGTATTTAATTGAAAGCCTAATAAATTATATTTCAAATATTATAAAATATTTTCTAAAATCATTTATGTATTATTTTTCTAATTACTCTTGATTATTGATGAGAACATAAAATATTATATTTTTATCCCTTAATGTTCACCATTTTATGATCATTTTATGACTAAAGGTACTCATTCTATTTATATTTTGCTCTAGGATGCATTTGGAGACACTATGTGCAAAATAGAGCTAAAATACAATTCTGGACAGTTTTGACACCTTTCACCAAAATGAGCATAACTTCCTCATCCGAATAGCAATTGAGGTCCTTCAAAATGATTCGGAAAGCTAAGACAGAGGGCTACAACTTTCATATTTTGTGATTTTCGAGATTCTGGCTGCATCATGGACGAAATCAGGCATGAAGTCAGATCAAAGATGCTGTGAACAGAATTAGGAGCCAAAATAACCATTTTTGTACTTGCTTTATGACTTAGTCTTTTTTTGGTTTGAGAAGTTGTAACCTTTAGAGGATATGTCGGAGATATTGTGGGCTTGAAAAAACTAATTTATGGTGTATAAAAGGGGTAGAAATCATGAGAAGAAAAAACACACAACACAACTCTTCTTCTCTTTCTCCAACTTTTCTTTTCAAGTTTTGAAGAACATGTGAGGCTAGAAGTCTTGTTGGTCGAAGTGTACGAAAGCCTTGGAATCAATAAACTTGTGAGATCTAAATTGCTTTATATATTTGAGTTATACTTTGAATATTGAATGTTTTTCTGTGCCAACTTTTATGATTGTTTTGTTTAATTACTAGGAGGCCTACTAGTTTATTATTCATTTCGATCTACCGCTAAATTAGATATCAAATCCGTAATTGTTTGATGTTTCTAATTTGTGAAGCAACCAAGCTTTAATAAAACTGCTTTGTTTTATTAGATCTTAGGAGAAAAACGTTTGACAAAATTAAATGCAACCGCTTGTGCTTGTATTGTTTTGCTTTATCGATCTCTTTGTTATTTAAGAACTTGCTAGATTAAATCTATAGCGCTTGTCTTAGATTATTTAGCAAGTAAAGTTAATTAGGTCGCTTGTATCTGATTAACTAAGCCTAAGAGAGATAGGAAGATACTTCCAACGGTAAATGTTCAAAGTATGATTTAATTTATGCTTGCATCAATGATCAATTTTATGATTTCCAATGGTGAATGTTCACTGAGACCAATATTTGTTCCTTGATTGATTTTAATACTTTAATTGCTTTAGCTCTTCTTAAATTTTCTTTTCAAAACTCTCTCCCCCAATCCTTGTTCACATAGCATAAAATTTATACTAATTACTCTCCGTGGGATCGATCCTTACTTTCTCTACTACATATAATTTTAAGAGTAAGGTTTTATTTTTGGGTGCCTGCGACAGCACACCAAATTTTGGCGCCGTTGCCGGGGAGTAATCTTAGTTAATTTTTGTGCTTTTTGTGATCTTTATTTTTTTATAATTAATTATATTTTTATTCATTTACAAAAAAAATCATTAGTTATCATTCTCATTTTTTTTTGAATTACTTTTCATATTGTTCTTTATTGTTTATGGTTGTGACTCGATCTTCTAATCAAGGTGATTTTCAGACCGATCCAGAAATAGAAAGAACTTTGCGCAGGTTAAGGAAGAAAACTCAAAGAGAATCAAACGAGAACAACCTCGCTCCAGATTTCGTATTCTCTTGCAACTCTAATCCTGAAGGAGTCATGGCTGCAAATAGAACTTTGAAAGAACTCGCTGCCCCAGATTTGAATCAACACCCTTTATGCATAACGTTTCCTACTTTAGATGCTACGACTACTTTTGAATTAAAATCTGGACTTATACATTTATTGCCAACTTTTCATGGTCTTGCAGGTGAAGACCCTCACAAGCATCTAAAGGAGCTTCATGTGGTTTGCACAAGTATGAAGCCAACGGGGGTGACTGAAGAGCAAATTAAATTAAGAGCCTTTCCATTTTCATTAAAGGATGCGGCTAAGGATTGGCTCTACTACCTACCCTCCGGAAGTATTGTCACATGGAATGAGATGAAAAGATTGTTCCTAGAAAAGTACTTTCCAGCTTCAAGGGCGGCCAATATCCAAAAAGAAATTTGTGGGGTAAGGCAACACAATACAGAATCTCTCCACGAGTACTGGGAATATTTCAAAAAACTATGTGCAAGTTGTCCCCATCATCAAATTAGTGAGCAACTACTTATTCAATACTTCTATGAAGGCCTTCTATCAAATGATAGAAGCATGATAGATGCTGCTAGTGGAGGAGCTTTGGCAGATAAAACTCCTGAGGCCGCAAGAAATTTAATTGCAAATATGGCGGCAAATTCTCAACAATTTGGCACTAGGCTAGATCTTCCATCTAAACACGCCAACGAGGTAAATATTTCTTCCCTAGAACAACAATTTGCTAGTTTAACTTCTCTTGTTCGTCAAATGGCTGTAGGTAACATACAAACGCGCGAAGGCTTGTGGGATATGTTCAATAACGGGGCATCCAACTGACATGTGCCCAACTCTTCAAGAGGAGCCCAATGAGCAAGTGAATGTGGTAGGTAGTTTTCCTGGACAACCACAAAGGAAGTATGATCCCTACTCAAACACATACAATCCAGGATGGAGAGATCATCCTAATTTCAACTATGGAAATCCATAATCAAATCATTCTGTCAATCAAAATCGGCCAAGTTACCAACAGTACAAGCAACCATATCCCTATGAAAAACAATCGGGCCAAACTTCTAACTCTGGTATATCTTTAGAAGATATTGTTAAGTCTCTTGCCACTAATAATTTACAATTTCAACAGGAGACAAGGGCCAGTATTCAGGAGACAAGGGCCAGTATTCAAAGCTTGGACAATCAAATGAGCCAAATGGCTACAGCAATTAATAAGCTGGAGGTACGAAGTTCAGGGAAGCTACCATCTCAAGCGATAATAAATCCGAAAGAAAATGCAAGTGCAATCCTTTTGAGAAGTGGTAAAGAGGTTGACATTCAAGTAAAAGAAGCACCTACATCGTCAAAACAAGAGGAAGAGAAAAAAACCGTTGCAGACACGAACTTCCCCAACGATGATGAAGTACCCAATTGTAAGTTTCCACCTCTTTCTGATTATAAACCAGTACCTCCTTTTCCTCAAGCTTTAGCAGAATCTAGAAAAATTGAACAAAATAATGAGTTATATGAGACTTTTCGTAAATGTGAGGTAAATATTCCACTTTTAGATGCTATCAAACAAGTACCTTGTTATGCTAAATTTTTAAAAGAATTGTGTACAATAAAGAGGAAACAAAAACTTAAAGGATATGAAAAAGTGAAAGTAGGGGAGAGTGTTTCTGCAGTAATTCAAAGAAAACTCCCTACGAAATGCAAAGACCCAGGAATGTTTACTATCCCTTGTAAGATAGGTAACAATAAATATGAGAAAGCCATGCTAGATTTAGGAGCTTCTATCAATGTCATGCCATATTCTATATATGAATCTCTAAATCTTGGACCTCTGAATAAAACTGGTGTTGTAATTCAATTGGCTGATAGATCTAATGCCTATCCCAAGGGATTAATTGAGGATGTTCTTGTACAAATTGATAATTTGGTTTTTCCTGCTGATTTTTATGTGCTTGATATGGAAAATGGTGATCAAACTGCTCCTATTTTGTTAGGAAGACTATTTTTAAAGACATCCAAGACTAAGATAGATGTGCATAGTGGCATACTTACTTTGGAATTTTATGGTGAAATTATTAAATTTAATATTTATGATGCCATGAAATATCCTGATGATGATAATACTGTTTATTCTATTGATGTGGTTGATTCTTTAGCACAGGATATTTTTGAACTTGATGGCAAAGATGAATTAGAAGTTGCGATTAGTGAGCATCTCGAAAAAGAGCATAAGGTGTTAGCTCTGAGTACTAATTTGCAAGAAACTATTGCATCATTGAATGATTGTCCAAAAGTACAACCGCCAGGTAACTTTTCTTCTATTTCCTTATCAATTTCTAACAAGAGGCCTTCACCCTCTATTTTGCAGGCCCCTGTTCCAGACTTGAAGCCTCTTCCTAGTCACCTCAAGTATGTTTTTCTTGGAGATGGAGGAACATTACCAGTGATCATTTCTAATAAACTTAGTACAACACAAGAAGAAAAGCTTGTACATGTCCTTAAGGAGCACAAGACGGCTATCGGTTGGACAATTGCTGATATAAAAGGAATTAGTCCGTCTACATGCATGCATCGCATCTTACTTGAGGAAGGAGCAAAACCATCCCGACAACCGCAAAGACGATTAAACCCACCCATGATGGAGGTAGTAAAAAAGGAGATCCTAAAACTTCTTGAAGTTGGAGTGATCTATCCTATTTCAGATAGCCAGTGGGTTAGTCCGGTGCAAGTGGTTCCTAAAAAGACCGGAATAGCTGTCGTAAAGAATCAAAATGATGAACTAGTTCCCACTCGTGTCCAGAATGGGTGGCGAGTTTGTATAGATTATAGAAAATTAAATGCTGAAACTCGCAAAGACCACTTTCCATTACCTTTTATTGATCAAATGCTTGAAAGGTTAGCCGGTCATACTTATTATTGTTTTCTTGATGGTTATTCAGGTTATTTTCAAATTCCAATTGCTCCGGAAGATCAAGAAAAGACAACTTTTACATGTCCGTTTGGAACTTTTGCATATCGCCGCATGCCATTTGGTCTTTGCAATGCCCCAGCCACTTTCCAAAGGTGTATGGTTAGCATTTTTTCAGAATATGTTGAGCATATTATAGAAGTATTTATGGATGATTTCACAGTTTATGGAGACTCTTTTGATAAATGCTTGCATAACCTTACACTTATTCTCCAAAGATGTGTAGAAACTAATCTTGTGTTAAACTCAGAAAAATGTCATTTTATGGTTGAATAAGGTATAGTTTTGGGTCATATTGTTTCATCTAAGGGACTTGAGGTAGATAAAGCCAAAATTGATATTATTCAATCTTTACGTTATCCTACTAGTGTGCGGGAAGTTCGTTCTTTTCTTGGACATGCAGGTTTTTATCGAAGATTCATCAAAGAATTCTCCAAAATAGCGTTACCCTTGTACAAGTTGCTACAAAAGGATGTGGCATTTGAATTCGATGAGGCGTGTAAAAAGGCATTTGATACACTAAAGAAATTATTAACTTCTATCCCAGTTATCCACCCCCCTGACTGGAACGTACCTTTTGAGATAATGTGTGATGCAAGTGATTATGCAGTCGGCACTGTATTGGGTCAAAGGATGTGAGGAGCATCTCATGCAATTTATTATGCTTCAAGAACATTGAATGATGCTCAGAGAAATTACTCTACTACTGAAAAAGAACTTTTAGCTGTTGTTTTTGCTTTAGAAAAATTTAGATCTTATTTGCTTGGTACTAAAATTATTGTCTATTCTGATCATGCAGCTCTTCATTATTTGATGACGAAGAAAGAGGCAAAACCAAGGTTAATCCGATGGATACTTCTTTTGATTGAATTTGATTTGGAGATCAAAGATAAAAAAGGAAAAGAAAATCATGTTGCAGATCATTTAAGTCGTTTAGTTCATGTGGAGGATGAACTTCGTCTGCAAGAAACGTTCCCCGATGAGCAATTGTTTGCTGCAATTACGACATTACCCTGGTATGCAAATATTGTAAATTATTTGGTTACTAATATGTTTCCTCATGGTTTGTCAAAGGCTCAAAGAGATAAGCTTAAAAGTGATGCGAAATACTATGTGTGGGATGACCCATACCTGTGGATGCATTGTGCAGATCAAATAATAAGAAGGTGCGTACATGAAAATGAAATTATTTCAATTCTCACCTTTTGTCATTCTTATGCATGTGGAGGACATTTTGGAGCTAAGAGGACGGCAAGAAAAGTATTAGAATGTGGTTTCTATTGGCCGTCTTTATTTCGTGATTCATATTCTTTCTGTAAAACATGTAATAAATGCCAAAAGACAGGTAATATATCTCAAAGGAATGAAATGCCACAACATCCTATATTATTTTGTGAAATTTTTGATGTTTGGGGCATCGATTTTATGGGACCGTTCCTTGTATCTTTTGGTAATGTTTATATTTTGCTTGCTGTTGATTACGTATCAAAGTGGGTAGAAGCTAAAGCTACCAGAACTAATGATTCTAAAGTTGTTTCAGATTTTATCAAGTCCAACATATTCTCCAGGTTTGGGATTCCGAGAGCCTTAATAAGTGATCGAGGTACTCACTTTTGCAATCGAACCGTCGAGTCTTTGCTGAAAAAGTACCATGTGACCCACAAGGTGTCAACTGCCTACCATCCACAAACGAGTGGACAAGCGGAGGTATCAAATAGAGAGATTAAGTCCATCATTGAGAAGACGGTCAATCCGAGTAGAAAAGATTGGAGTTTGCGCTTGGATGATGCTTTGTGGGCGTATAGAACTGCTTATAAGACACCTATCGGTATGTCACCGTACCAATTGGTGTGTGGAAAACCGTGCCATCTTCCTGTTGAGTTACAACAAAAGGCTTATTGGGCTATCAAGAGTCTCAATATGAAGGCATATGAAAATGGAGAACATAGAAAGTTACAACTACAAGAGCTGGAGGAAATTCGCAATGACGCCTATGAGAATGCTCGAATTTACAAAGAGAAAACTAAAGCTTTTCATGACAAGATGATCTCTAGGAAAGAGTTTCAAGTTGGTCAAAAAGTCCTTCTATACCAGTCAAGACTTCGTCTGTTTCCGGGTAAATTACGTTCTCGTTGGATTGGTCCTTTTGTTGTTACTAATGTTTTTAATCATGGTGCAGTTGAAATTCAAAGTTTAGCAACATCTAAAGTGTTCAAGGTAAATGGCCAAAGGCTCAAGCTTTTCTATGAAGGTTTCAAAGTGGAGAATGTGGATGAATTGATCCTTGAGGATCCAACTGATACCAATTGAAGGACGGCACATCCACGACTATAAACATAAGCAACCCAAGGGGAGTTTGTTCTTATTCTTGCAATTTCTTTTTTATTATTTTTATTGTTGTTTATTTTTGTCTTTTCTTTGCATTTAGCCTTACATTGGGACAATGTCGGTTTAAATGTGGGGGAGGGGATTTAATTACTTTAAGCAGTTTCAGTTTTTTTATGTTTTTGTGGTTTTCAATAAAGTTTTATTTAATTTTTTTTTCAAAAAAAAAAAAAAGGTTTTGTTTTTCAATAATTTTTGGTTGTGTATGTCATGAGGAAGATTTATCTAAGTTTAAAAAATTCATAACATGATTGAATAAATACTCTTTTCAACTTAGAATTAATTAGTATAGTTATTTTTCTTGAGGATGGTTGTGACTAAATTTGGTAGACAAAAGCCGGTAAGATTTTGAGCCTTTAGACTGACACATCAGTCTTACTATTTTCTTTGATGAGAGTTATTCTTCCATGGACTTGTTTCTCTAGAACTTGTTTAGATTCTCTTCGAGGTCACATCGACACATGCATAAATGAATATGATTAAGGCCATCTTTGTTATACGCTACATAAGCAAAATAGCCTACCCTAAAATTATTTTTCCTTTGGTTGAACCCCTTTGAGCCTTACTGCTTCTATTTTTGTTAACCATATTACAAGCTTTAACCTGGAAAAAAAAAATTCTTACCCATGCCAGAAAACTAGTGGAGCATTATGATATGTATGGGTGTATAAAAATAAGTGTGGGGGTATTTGAATTTCTAGTTTGGCTACATATTTTATTCACAAATTCTTGAGTTCCATCATGAAAAAAAAGCAAAAAAAAAAATGATGAAAAAAAAAGAAAAAAAAAGAAAATGAAAAAAAAAGATGATGAGAAAATGAAAAAAAGAAAGAAAGAAAGTGATGGAGGAATTTACTTTTGATATTCATTTTCATAATTCTTCCTCCAATTCCAATAAAGGGGTATGTTGAATGCTTTAAGGTCAATTTGAAGAAGCTAAATGGGGTGATTGGTTTTATATATTTTATATGCGAGCTTGAGTTAAATCATTTTGCTCCACTAGGTTTTGATGGCTTTTGAGCTACACTCCCAAAATATATCCTACCTTAATCCTAAGCCCCACTACAACCCATAAAAAGTCCTTATGATTTGTGTTATGCATGTGATCCAAGTGGTGGAGAATGAGAAGATATGCAAGCTTATGGTAGATCATTTCTATTGGAATGAATTTGAGCGAAACACATATCCTTTAAATATACGAGAGTTGAGTGTTTATTTCCGTGAGGGTCTACCAGTTTAGTTTACTCTATCTTCAAATAAAATTACTTACTAAGTAATTAGAAGTTGTTTAAGAATATATTTTCATGATATGTTATGAGTTTTGAAGAGCATGGTTATTCTTTATTTATGACATTACAACCTTGATTTTTGTTTTGAAAATAAATAAATAAGAGTTTTGTCCGAGGACGAACAAAAGTTAAGTGTGGGGGTATTTGATGAGAACATAAAATATTATATTTTTATCCCTTAATGTTCACCATTTTATGATCATTTTATGACTAAAGGTACTCATTCTATTTATATTTTGCTCTAGGATGTATTTGGAGACACTATGTGCAAAATAGAGCTAAAATACAATTCTGGACAGTTTTGACACCTTTCACGAAAATAAGCATAACTTCCTCATTCGAATAGCAATTGAGGTCCTTCAAAATGATTCGGAAAGCTAAGACAGAGGGCTACAACTTTCATATTTTGTGATTTTTGAGATTCTAGCTGCATCATGGACGAAATCAGGCATGAAGTCAGATCAAAGATGCTGTGAACAGAATTAGGAGCCAAAATAACCATTTTTGTACTTGCTTTATGACTTAGGGGGCGTTTGGTTCACTGTAATGTAATCGTAATTGTAATGGAATTGGGTTTGTAATGTAATTGGGTTTGTAATGTAATGGAATTACAATTACATTGCTATGTTTGGTTGGAACATGTAATTAAACCATGGAATGTAATACCAATTACATTCAAGTGTTTGGTTTAACATGTAATGTAATCGAATAATATTAATTATTTGTGTTATTTTGACAAATATACCCTTAATATTTATATGTATATTTTTTGGCCAAATTTACTACTTTATAATTAATAAAAAATATCCGGTAACCAAATAAAACAAAATATTACACCGTATCACGTAAGAAAGTAGAAAAAATAACAATGATATAAAATAAATTTCATTCCATCTCAGACAAAAGTTCAAATAGTTATAAACCAGAACATTCATATGGTATCATATAACAAATGATCAAAATAATATCTCATTGTATCATGTAACGGAAATATCCGGTAATGAAATAAAATCCACCAAATCCTACGCAAACTCTAAAAGACTTTTCACCCAAATTTCTCTCTCTTCATCGGGAACACTAAAAAATAAGCTGACTTTGCTAGAATCACAACCAATAAGGAAGTGTGCTCTGTGCCTCTCCGCCATGGTAAGTCCAGACAACTTTTTTAGCTCATCATATATTATCTTTTTGTTCTCATTATCCTCTTCTCCCAAAGCCCGACTCAAACGACATGAGGACTCCCGAATCTCACTAGCAATGATACGGGCTGCACTCTGAACCCCTTCAACAAAGATGGTGGCATCATCACGCTTCCTCTTTTGCCTTCTTGAGGTCACGTCAGAGTCAAAAACTGAATTAGAAGGAAGTTGAGAATCATTTGAAGATGCGTTGACAGGAATTTGGGAAGTCTCCATCATATCATTGACCTCTTGATTCTCCAACTCTTCAACCACATCAGCAGGAGTCTCTGCAAGATTTCCAATGCCTCGATCTTTTCCAAAGATCATGCTCAACTCATCATAGTATTTGATCGGTACGTCTCTGAATTTTTTTGCCTCTGGATGACTCTGAAAATAAAACATTAAAATAAGAAGTACATGTGCATATAATGAAATGAAGAGGAATGCAGATAAATAATCTCTTCTATTCTGCCTAAATATTGTAAAATACCTGCAACAGTACATGTGCATATATACTACTAGTTTTTTTACCTCCATTTTTTGGCAATAATGAGATTGCAACAGTAAAATACCTGCCTAAACAATGGAACATGCTAGCAGAGTCACTGGACAATGCATTTTTTTTTATCAAAAACAAAACATGGTCGCCTGGGATACAAACAAAACAAACAATATGCTCCAATTAATCTCCAGGTATAAGTTCGATCTAGACTCATGTGAACAAGTCGAGGTGCATGAATCAGAAACCAATAAAGTCACTATTGAAAGGAGGGATAAGTTCTGCAGATGGGAAACCATGTCCAGAAACTTGATGACTATGTTCTGGATTTAGCTGTAGATGGTGTCCCTCTCTCTTTCTGTATGTTTAAATGTTTTTTTTATTTTTCAGAGGGCTCTCTTGGACCATCAATACTATGCAGATGGTCCAATATCAGTAAAGTTTAAGCCAGTCAGTCAGTAGTCTCATGAATCAAATGTGTGAGTATGTGACTGCCAAAATAGACCTCTAACCATTCTAACTTCCTGCTAACAAGATATTTTGAAATTTGACTTTGAAGCAGAAAAGTATTCCATAATGTAATAAAATATTTCAAGCAGAGAGTAGTGAAACATATTTGGCAGGTTCCATGAACATGCAACAGAAGATTCAGAAAAACAGAAAAAATAGAAAAAACAGAATGCACGAAATTATGATAACAATAAATCAAACAATAGATATTATTTACCTTCAGATATGCATCCCAAACGGCATCCTCTGCGGTCACCATTTTTGTCTCGGGGTCCCTTCCAAAACCACAACAATTTGGGCCCGTCAATAAAGCATGGACAATGTTAAAATTCTCTCTTAAAACCCTCATCCGGGATTCGATATGTGGTTTCTTTTGAATACCCGAACCAGGTAGCTTTTGCTCAAGTTTCTCATGGATTTTGGTCAAGCTACCCGCTTTGAGATAAGTGTCGGGCCTGATTTCTCCTTTATTGCGCAACTCTTGAAGAGTCTCAATGAGTTTTACATCTTGTTCCTTGGTCCACTTGAACTTGTTTCTTCTCGGACCCCGATTAGCCATTTTCCTGAAATCATAACAGAAATCATATAGACAATAACAGAAATCATATATATGTAACTCATGCATTCAACAACCAAGTAACATATGACTACAAATTTTAAAAAACTGAACCTGAACAACTTGAACAACCTGGAGACAATAACAGAAATCATAGCTCAAATCATATAGACAATAACAGAAATCATATATATGTAACTCATGCATTCAATAACAGAAATTATATTCTACTTGACACATAACAAACAAAAAAACCTGACTGACAAAAACTATCATATATGTACATATATATCTATCGAAATGTTCAATAACAATCTTTCCATACTAAATAATAAAAATATTCAACAACAATCTTTCTTTCCTAAATGATGTGCATATATATCTATCGAAATGTTCAAATTTAATTCGAAGATAGACACTACAATAATTACAATGACATTTGCCAGACTGAAACAAAAAAACCAGAGAGATGGTGTTGATAAGACAATAACAGAAATCATAAATCATAACATACAGTTTGATTGCAAACAAAGTATCAAAGAGAAACTAATCAACAAAGTATCAAAGACAATAACAGAAATCTAGAAGACAAACGATAATTTCCTGGTATCAGAACTAAAAAATGATTTTGCTCCAGGTAACAAATATGCTCCAGGTAACAGCAGACTGCTGAGTACAAATATGCTCCAGGATGTATCAGAATACATACAGACTTGGAATGGATAATACATACAGAAACTATTAATTGATATTTGCAACTGTATGTATCAGAATACATACAGTTTATAATGTATCAGAATCATGATAGTTCATATTAATTGATATATGACAGTTTACACATGCCAGTGATAGTTCATAAGAAATCAAGCACATGGATGCAATACATACAGAAACTATTTTCGAGCAAGTAGAACCCAAATCATTCATAATATTTTCATCTAACATTCAAATAAATTAAACCCAAATTTTCATTAAAAAAAACTTCTAGCAAGTAGAACCCAAAATTTTTAGATCTAGGAATAATACCTTAAAATTTTCGAGCTCCGGCAGGCGGAGGAGGAGGCGGAGGCTGAGGCGGTGGTGGAGGAGGAGAAGGTGGAGACAACGGAGGAGGAGGAGGAGGCGGCGGCACCGGATGGGTGCAGCGGAGGAGGAGGCACCGGAGGGGGCGGCCGGAGGAGGGGACGGGCGGTGGAGGCGGCGGAGGGGGAGGAGGAGGAGTGAAGGAATTTTTAGATCTAGGTTTAAATTTCTCTCTCCTCCACCGATCGGGATTTTAAGAGATCGAAAATTTCTTAAAGGGTAAAATTGTAATTTATGATTTGAGGATGTAATGTAATTAGGATTACATAGGTTTTAGGATGTAATTGATTTGAATAGGAATAGATGTAATGTAATCAAGTTTGTAATTGCTATTACATTACATCTAGAGAAAAATTGTCCAACCAAACATCTTAATTGGGATTACGACGTAATGTCGATTACATTACATTGTCCAACCCGGTGAACCAAACGGGGCCTTAGTCTTTTTTTGGTTTGAGAAGTTGTAACCTTTAGAGGATATGTGGGAGATATTGTGGGCTTGAAAAAACTAATTTCTGGTGTATAAAAGGGGTAGAAATCATGAGAAGAAAAAACACACAACACAACTCTTCTTCTCTTTCTTCAACTTTTCTTTTCAAGTTTTGAAGAACATGTGCGGCTAGAAGTCTTGTTGGTCGAAGTGTACGAAAGCCTTGGAATCAATAAACTTGTGAGATCTAAATTGCTTTATATATTTGAGTTATAATTTGAATATTGAATGTTTTTCTGTGCCAACTTTTATGATTGTTTTGTTTAATTACTAGGAGGCCTACTAGTTTATTATTCATTTCGATCTACCGCTAAATTAGATATCAAATCCGTAATAGTTTGATGTTTCTAATTTGTGAAGCAACCAAGCTTTAATAAAACTGCTTTGTTTTATTAGATCTTAGGAGAAAAACGTTTGACAAAATTAAATGCAACCGCTTGTGCTTGTATTGTTTTGCTTTATCGATCTCTTTGTTATTTAAGAACTTGCTAGATTAAATCTATAGCGCTTGTCTTAGATTATTTAGCAAGTAAAGTTAATTAGGTCGCTTGTATCTGATTAACTAAGCCTAAGAGAGATAGGAAGATACTTCCAACGGTAAATGTTCAAAGTATGATTTAATTTATGCTTGCATCAATAGTCAATTTTATGATTTCCAATGGTGAATGTTCACTGAGACCAATATTTGTTCCTTGATTGATTTTAATACTTTAATTGCTTTAGCTCTTCTTAAATTTTCTTTTCAAAACTCTCTCCTCCAATCCTTGTTCACATAGCATAAAATTTATACTAATTACTCTCCGTGGGATCGATCCTTCCTCTCTCTACTACATATAATTTTAAGAGTAAGGTTTTATTTTTGGGTGCCTGCGACAGCACACCATTTATCCTCATGTCCGGCACAACAGATTTCGTTATTCATATTCCTTCGCATGTCCGTGACTACCTCATATCGACCCTAACTAAATTGACCCTTCTGGACCCAATGGAACCGACCGTGACACCATCAGAGGTCCCCTTGTGTAGTTATTACACCAAAGTTGCAGTTTATGCCACAACGATCATTGCAGCACACCCGGCGTACTACCAGGCAAGACACCTTGCCATTCGCTGTTTAATTATTTTAGCTCATATTTTATGCATGTTTATTATTTTCTTTATGCAAAATAAACTGTGATACATGGCATAACTGTTAGAACTTGCTGTTCATTTATATTTCCTGCTGTGTATTATTTTTCTTACAAATTAAACCTAGATTTAAGGGACCACCTTGTGGGTTGCATTCATTGGCATTGACACGTTGTAAACATGAAGTTGTGTGTCGCATGTAGAATACGGAAGTGCGTGATTGGCTGGCCACCAGTACGTACAAGCCGTGCGATAGGAATAACTGCTAATAGAGGTTGCATGCTTAGTTTGACTTAGCGGTTATAGTGGTTGTGTTGTGGATACAACACAGTAGGCATTGGGCGGGGAGGACAATTCCTTAGCGTATGGGCTTCGATGCACTTTCCTTGTGACCCGGACTCTCCGCTGGAGATACGGGATTGATGACCCAAGATTACTGACGGCCACTGACGATTCTGCGTAACGTCATGCTCTTCCTGATGGGGCCTCTGGTGCCCAAAGGGGGACTACCCGATCCTATTCAGCCAGGGCCCATGCGTAGGAAGGATTGTTCTTAAATACATTTCACTTAGAACGGTAGGCTACCTTATCCGTTAGGTACGAGTACTTTTGGTTTGGGTACTTGTATCTGACCGTGGCTTGGAACAATAACTTGTCGCAAATTAGTTCGTCACATCTTGTCCTTGTTTGGTTGTAGGTGTGACTTACTACTTCGATGAGAAGGTATTGAACCTTGTTGGGGTCCGGATACCATATTGGATTCTTAGCATGGAAAGGTACGTCACCGTGAATTAGTTTACCATCTCCTGTCCTTGTTTGGTTGGGGGGATGGTACGTTCGTTCAGTAGGTGCGTATTGGACCATGTTATAAATTCGATTTACTTATTTATAGAGCAATATTTATTCAGTTATATGGCATGATATTATGTGTCTTGTTACGTCCCTCTGAGGACCTGGTTGTCTTGCCAGGTGTGTGATATTGTCTTTCGTAGGTGCTTTAGCTCTAGCCGTGATCTTCGCTATTTCTTCGAGGATGATTGTACTTGGATCGTCTTTGCTTCGCTCGCCACTCATTTCATTTTTCTATATACTTTTCCTTATTTTGTTGGTAGTGGATTTGTCTCCGCCTAACATATTGTATCAAAACAAATTCATTCTCATTATATGATATCTTTTATTCATTTATTCTGTGTGGATGAGATTAGTTAGGGTTCTACTGCATTTTACAGCTTATGTATTTATACGAGGCTTTTATATATTGGAGTATACTTCGTATGAATACAGCTGGCATGTCTATGTTCCTAGTCCTACGTATTTTGGGACTGGGGCGTTACATGTTTTTGTGGTGGCCCATGTAGGTCAAGATATATTGTTTGGTTACTTTACCATACCAAGCAAGCCTGCGAATAGGATTAGAAGTCTAGGATCTCATCCACATACTTGACCTCTTCCTTGATTTTATCTACCGTTTGACTCATCAATTGCATCTTGCTTGCTTCCTTCCATCCCTATTCTTATATTTGACCCTGCTAGTTAGATGTCCCAAACGCCCTTAGCTTAATTCTTTAAGTTGGGTAGAAAACCCTCCACATACCCTTGACCATTAAGGGAATACCAATAGTATTATCTAGACCATAGAGACAGAGAAATTTAACCCATTTGGTCAACCAAGCCTTGGTCAATAAAACGTAGAATGACGGTATAGGAATAAACAAGACTTAGATCCTTATGACTCTTAGACTATTCATATTTGTTTTTATTCATCTACCATCGTGCCTATATTTTTTACTATCTAGACTAATGATGCTAAAGTAGCCTAGTTTTGCAAGCTCAATTCTTCATCAAGCTTGTTCATGACATATGTTATTGGATGCATCCACTAATATATCGTCTAATCAGAACCGGTGCATGATGGTCTGATCAACCGAGTGTACTTTGGTTCGCTTTTATTTATCATTCTACGTGGATGGGAACATAGCTCAACTTGTCCTCTAGAGTCCCATCTGCGACTGCTTTGGCAACTCCTTTTGGAATCTATACGACCGCCTTTGAACCACGTATTCGTAATAGATACTGTCGTCATTGAACTCCTTAAATCGCTTTCGCCTTCACCGATTTTTGGAAGGGCGAAGGCACTCTAGCCTTCCTATCGACTATGATCGTTCTCGCTCGATGTTGCTATATTTTCTTCCTAAAACTATTCGACCTTTCCCTCGACCCTAAATTTATAATCTTGACTTTCTAATCACTTGAATTTAAGAGTGATTACAATCGTCTCTTAATCATATCATCAACCTAGACTACGACCACATACACTTCCTTAAGGAACCCTTCTATCTACACATTGCGTCTTCTCAACCCCCATACAAATTCTTAATTTCGAGGACGAAATTCTTTTAAGTTGGGTAGGATGTAAAACCCCTAAATTTCTACTATTTTTTTATTTATTTAAAATTTGGTATCGATTTAAAATTTTGTATTATACGTCGCGTAGTCGTATTGTACGTCGCGCACGATATATTTTTTTTTTTTGTAATTGCTCGACGAGTGCGAATATATGCGAGCGTACATATTTTAGAAAAACATTTTCCTCTATTTTATTATACACTTCCAAAATATTATATAAATATTCTTGCTATAAAAAGCCTTTGTTTCTAAAAGTTATTAATAATAAGTAACATTTTTGTATACTAGAAAAGCCTAATTATGTAAAGGATATTTGTTGCATACACATATTTCGTAATTATTTATTGGTCTATTTTAAATAAAAGTATAATTTTCGAAATTTATTAATAGTAATATTTTATTGTTCAAAAAGATATTTAAAAATATTTATTATTTTCGAAATTATTATTATCTGTATGTTGAAAAATATTTTTGAAAGTTATTGTGGCCATTTAAATCTTGATTTAATGTTTGGAATTATTTAAATAAATTAAACTAGAATCTATATTTGGAATTGGATTATTTGATTTGATTTTAAACTAAAGGGATTTAATTTAAATAGGATTTGTATTTGGATTTGGATTTGAATTAAATAGGTTGAATTATCTAATTTGGGTTTAAACAATCCTAATCTTTATCTGATGGGAATTCCCACATCCTATAAATAGGCAGCTACTCCTCCATTAATTCTCCACAAGCCAAAAAAATTGTCTCCATAAATTATTCCACCACAAATAGGTGTGCCTCGTGTCGGTGTTCCATCCATCCTCGTGTCAGCCGTGACGGCCTCGGGTCCGACCCCGGGTGTCATTCCAATATCTTATTCCATCATTATTACACATATATTATTCTCGTGTTGGACAAACCCGACAGAATTAAAACCTAATCTATGATTCCGTCTCCTCAACGCCACCACCAGTTCGACACACCCGAATCCCCGCTCACCCGCCAACCTCCACCAAGAACCACCATCACCGCCAGGCCCACTGCCTCGACCACCCGAACACCCATCCCTGCACTCCGACAGAACCACCACCTCCCACCACCTACAATACCACCGTTCTACCTCGTCATCCCCGACAGACCCGAACCCCAACACAGGGACATTCGACCCCAACACCACCACTGACATGTACCACTACCACGCCACAGTTCGTCGTCACCACCAACCGCCAAAAAACAATAGGAAAGAAGAAGACCAAAACCCTTACCTCTTCCCGACCACGTCACCCCCGAGCTCCGCCTAGGCGCGGCAGCTCTGGCCTGGAGTCCACGCCCCTCCATGTGCATCCGCCGCGCCGGAGGTGCGTGCACCCGCCTCCACTTGAGGTCGCCGTCGCCTTCTGGAAACCCCAACGCCTCCGCCCAGGCGATGTGAGCGCCGACGTGGGCGACTCGCCCCTCTCCGCCGTGTCGCTCTCGTGCCGCAGCTCCCTCGCCAAGTCCGCCGACCGCCGGCCTAGCCTAGCCAGCGCCTCCGCTCCTCCGCGAGGCCGACGCCGCGCCAGCGCCTCCGCGTGCCGCCCCCATCCCGACGAACGCCGCGCGCCCTTCTCCCTTTCCTCTCCGCCGACCCAAACCCCCTTCTCCGCCGAGCGCGCGCCGCCGCTATTAAAACCCTCCGGCGCCGCTCGCCGAGCTCCTCCCCCCGCAGCCTCACTCCCTCTCGATCATCTCCTCGTCGCTCCACTCCTACCGCTCACCCCTCTTCCCGCAACTCCTCTGCCGGAGCCCGACCCCAAGCCCTCTCCTCCGCTCTCTCTCTCTCTCTCTCTCGATGCTCCCATTCTCTCCTCCCCCTTTTTGATTCTTCTTTATATTTTTATTATTTTTTTCTTTCTTTCTCTCTTTCGAGAGAGGAACCGAGCAGTACTTTTTATTAGTATTATTATTATTATTATTACTATTATTATTATTATTATTATTATTATTATTATTATTATTATTATCGTTTTTATTATTATTACTATTATTATGATCATCATTTTTTGGTATTAACAATAATGTTAGATATTATTAGGATATTGCATTGTTAAATTGATTTATGTATTTTTATTTTTATTTTAGCATGCTATATTCTGAAAATACAAAATAGTAGTAGTACTAGTATCTTAATGATATCATGTTCTTGGAATTTTATTATTATTATTTTAGAAAATTTTTATAGATAAATATTTTGACCCATAAAAATTTAGTTTCAAAAATTATAAATAAGTTACTAGTATTTCACAAATTAATATAGTTTCTATCTCAAACCATATTTTTACAAACTTAGAATTTTGCCTTCAAAACGACTTTCGATTTTTTTGAGTATTTAATTGAAAGCCTAATAAATTATATTTCAAATATTATAAAATATTTTCTAAAATCATTTATGTATTATTTTTCTAATTACTCTTGATTATCCTCCTGTCCGGGACAACAAATTTCGTTATTCCTATTCCTTCGCATGTCCTTGACTACCTCATATCGACCCTAACTAAATTGACCCTTCTGGACCCAATGGAACCGACCGTGATACCATCAAAGGTCCCCTTGTGTAGTTATTACACCAAAGTTGCAGTTCATGCCACAACGATCATTGCAGCACACCAGGTATACTACCAGGCAAGACACCTTGCCATTCGCTGTTTAATTATTTTGACTCATATTTCATGCATGTTCATTATTTTCTTTATGCAAAATAAACTGTGATACATGGCATAACTGTTAGAACTTACTGTTCATTTATATTTCCTGCTATGTATTATTTTTCTTACAAATTAAACCTAGATTTAAGGGACCACCTTGTGGGTTACATTCATTGGCCTTGACACGTTGTAAATACGAAGTTGTGTGTCGCATGTAGAACACGGAAGTGTGTGATTGGCTGGCCACCAGTACGTACAAGTCGTGCGATAGGAATAACTGCTAATAGAGGTTGCATGCTTAGTTTGACTTAGCGGTTATAGTGGTTGTGTTGTGGATACAACACAGTAGGCATTGGGCGGGGAGGACAATTCCTTAGCGTATGGGCTTCGATGCACTTTCCTTGTGACCCGGACTCTCCGCTGGAGATACGGGGTTGATGACCCAAGATTACTGACAGCCACTAACGATTCTGCGGAATGTCATGCTCTTCCTGATGGGGCCTCTGGTGCCCAAAGGGGCACTACGCCGATCCTATTCAGCCAGGGCCCATGCGTAGGAAGGATTGTTCTTAAATACATTTCACTTAGAACGGTAGGCTACCTTATCCGTTAGGTACGAGTACTTTTGGTTTGGGTTCTTGTATCTGACCGTGGCTTGGAACAATAACTTGTCGCGAATTAGTTCGTCACATCTTGTCCTTGTTTTGTTGTAGGTGTGACTTACTACTTCGATAAGAAGGTATAGAACCTTGTTGGGGTCCGGATACCATATTGGATTCTTAGCATGGAAAGGTACGTCACTGTGAATTAGTTTACCATCTCCTGTCCTTGTTTGGTTGGGGGGATGGTACGCTCGTTCAGTAGGTGCGTATTGGACCATGTTATAAATTCGATTTACTTATTTATTGAGCAATATTTATTCAGTTATATGGCATGATATTATGTGTCTTGTTACGTCCCTCTGAGGACCTGGTTGTCTTGCCAGATGTGTGCTATTGTCTTTCGCAGGTGCTTTAGCTCTAGCCGTGATCTTTGCTATTTCTTCGAGGATGATTGCACTTGGATCGTCTTCGCTTCGCTCGCCACTCATTTCATTTTTCTATGTACTTTTTCTTATTTTGTTGGTAGTGGATTTGTCTCCGCCCAACATATTGTATCAAGACAAATTCATTCTCATTATATGATATCTTTTATTCATTTATTCTGTGTGGATGAGATTAGTTAGGGTTCTACTGCATTTTACAGCTTATGTATTTATACGAGGCTTCCATATATTGGAGTATACTTCGTATGAATACAGCTGGCATGTCTATGTTCCTATTATTATTATTATTATTATTATTATTATTATTATATATATATACATATATATAATGGTTTATATATAGAAAAAAAATATAGGTAGTTATGCTTGGACAATATACTACCCATAAGTATACCACAATGTAGTTGTAATGTTTGATATATTATTTTAAATTTTTCTAGAAATTTTTGGGTATTTTTTTACCTACTTTATTCACTTACAAGCCTTATATACAAATATGTATATATATGTGTTAAAAAACTATTGGAACAGTGCCCAGCACTGTTCCTATCTCTCCTAACCCGAGTGATAATTTTGCTCAGCACAGAGACATAAGTCTCAAAACCAAAGATTTGAATCTCCTTCAAATCAAAACCATATATTCCCAAATAAAATCCCATCAAATCCTAAATAAGATTATCCTCGACTTGAACACAACCCTAACCTAATCGAATTAAAAATCCGAAAAAAAAATCGTAATAGAAAACTCGATACCCATATAAACCTACGGTTTTCATCCCAACCTTCGAAACCATTGTGCACACCAAATCACTCATCCTCGACCCCAACCTTCAACCCCAGCATGACCCCAACTCCCAGGCGCTCACTTCCGACACCCTGCCGTAATTATAGCACCATCGCATCGCCAAAAAGGAGCCCTCGACTGATCAAAAAATAGAGCATCCCTCTGTTTCGAACCACCCAGGTAACCCACTTTGCCTTCTTATATCTTTGGGTAAGTTCCGTCGTTTTAGCTTCTACGAGATTCTATAAAGAGCTAATATAACCCTCTTCGAGTCCCTTCAAAGGGAATTCGATATCGTCCCCTGGATCGACAGTAAACTCGATGCCAAGTCGAGCAAAAAACTACCATAATGCAGCGTATTAAACAAGTTTCAAAATCCAAATTGGAAGCCAAATTATGGACAGAATAATAGAGTTTTTGATAAAAAAAAGATCTAATACTGTCAAAGACAATATAAACGAGATGGAAACACACCTGTTAGATCTAATTTTTGTTTATTGTGCATGAAGTTATTTAATTCCAAAGATCAAAGAAAAAATATTTAAAAAACTAAAAAATTTAGAATCTTTTTTCGATATGGCATGCGCCTCGACAAACTGGGCAACATGGTCGCACACTATATGCATCAAAAGGCCCATATGGATGTTGTCGACGTGTAAAAACTGACGGAACTCAATTTTATTGTGTGTGCACGACGAGAAGTTTGAGGAGAGAGATTTTTTCTTTCTTTCTTCAAACTTTCCATCGCCGTAATCGTCGTTTCTCCTCTTCTCTCGATCAATCATGGATCCCAAAGCTTCTTCCAGTGCTGCAGCGAAGGACAAAGGGCTTTCTTCCTCGTCGAATACGGCCAGCTCGATCCACCCCGACGTTCATCCTCCTATTAGTGGTAAGAGCGATGGAAAGAAAATATAATAATCTAAACCCTAAGTACAATGGCTATGTTGCATGTTTTATGCGTAGGCCCTTCTCGGTTATGCTTCGACATAGTTGGTGCTCTTTTCGTCTTCACTGAACTGCTCAAGTTTTGGGTGATGAATCTGCATGAGCTGTACCATATGGACTGCATGAATGGCTTACGACTTAGCCGCATGGGGTATGTTTTATGTCTGAGTCGCATGAAAGGTGTCTCATGACTGAGCCGCATGAGAGATATATCATGACCGAGCCGCATGAGAGATGCTTCATGATCGAGCCGTATTAGAGATGCTTCATGACCGAGCCGCGTGAGAGATTCTTCATGACCGAGCCGCATGAGTGATGTCTCATGACCAGATAAGCACTTTATGGACTGGGCCGCATGAATGCCCACCTAACAGAGCCGTATAAGCTCGGAAAGCATTAAGTGGTTTTCTCTGACTATCTTCTGACTTCTTCCTTTTTTCCTTTTCAGTGAAGCTGCCGATCAATCCCTCGGGGGAGCTCTTGGTAGGTCAGGCTCAATCTACCTTGGGTGTGAGGTTCGACCAGGTGGTCGAATATGTGTCATCCCAATTTACTAAAAATCAATCTGAGGATGGGCTGAGGGATATCAGAAACCAATCCTTCTTCTACCTCTTGGGCATGATGAACTGGGGGAAATTAGGGGGCGCATATCTGAAACTCGTGTTCTTCTTTGGAGATGCCTTAACTGTCTCAAACTCCAACGTTCTAGATTTATCTGAAAGTTAGAGTTTTTCTTTCAATGGTATGACTATTCATATTCCTCAGATGAAACGTCATTTCCTGCTGTCCTGGTTTAATATGCTGCCAATTGAAAGAAAAATGGTGGACTCCCTAACTCCAAGCCAGCAGGGGATCTTTGTGGGTGATATTCATTACAACAAAACATCAAGGTCGGTAGTCGCGGGCAAGATACCGGTCAACTACTCTGTCACCGGGTTGGCCCCGGGCAGTTTTATAAACGTACAGTATCCCATCTTTAGGTTATCCCAAGCTGATACTTTTCTGAACCAGATTGCTTAAAAGAGGTCCTACCCGACTGGATGGCTGTCACTGCTGAACTGGATGAACCACACCCCTCCATGGGTCAATTTAACATCATGGATCTTGCGGACATATCGGATACTCCTGCACGAGATTGGTCTTTATCATGCCATACGGGGTACTTATTATGGTCTGCCCACAAATAATAAGCTATTCATGGCTCTTCTCGAGATGTACAACCATCGCATGGGGACCTTTTTCACACCTGGAGGGAAATAGGACTCGCTCTCTATGAGATGCATGAAGTCTCCAAGCTACCCTGGAGAGATGAAGTTTTTGAGGTGTATACCCCTACAAATGAAGAATTTGAGGAATTGGAGCGGAGGTTAATTCCGGGTTTTGTGGCTGTTTATCGGGAATTTCTATGTCACAATAGCACGTGCCAACAAATGTCGAAGAAGAAGAATGATAGCTCAGAAGGGAACCTTCCTCACACCAAGACCTAGCTCAGCTACCTATTTGAACTAGGTGCCTCAGGCCGGGTTTCCCCTCGGAGTCCTCGAACCCGGAAGGAGGTGTACAATCAGATATTGAATGCCAAGAGGGTTAAAACAACTGGTGATAGATTCGGGATCCAATCTGACACCTTTAGTTAATTTTATCAAAATACCCAGAGGATGTCTGATAAGGCCTTCCTGGCGGGATTTCTGATGATGTGGCTGTGAAATTGTGTAATTTCGGGAGGGGTGGTGCTATTGAAAGAATCAGCCGTAACCTGATCCTTTCCGTTGTGGAGCTTGCATTTGGAGGCAGGCTAGCTCTACTCTCCGCCATGGTATGCAACATTTATCGTGGCCTCCGTAGTTTCTCATCCAAAGTCATTGCTCACGAAACGGTGAAGGATTTTGAACGAATCGAGCTGCCCTATCATTATATGATGGGGTGGCTGTTAATGTATTACCCGCCTTTGATGAGTCCTGGCCAAGATGGCGACGTGACCGTTGATAATGCCTTCATCTACCCGTATCGCAGTATGCCCTAGGAGTATACTACTATAACAGCCTGTCGGATGGCGCTAGCGCGAGTGGACAGATACTCCTTCTTCGTGTATGTTCCTACTTTTACCAACGAAGAAGTAAGAGGCATACATCTTGATAGTGCTGCGCCTCCCCATTTTTTGTCCGAGAAGATGCTCCGATGGTTGTAGAACATCTGCCCTACATATCTGGTGTATCATAATCGTAACTCCGTCTTTTTGGAGCCTTACTTATCCAGTCGATTCTTTCGGCAATTTGGGTATAGTCAAATGTCCTTGGACAACCCCAGCTCCTGTCTAGATTTCCAGAGTAGCGTTCTAGACAGCATCCGGACTTGGCATTATTATAACGTGGTTCATACCCGTGCCAGCTTCTCTGTACCTTATGCTAGAGAGTCGGGGCATATTTTGTACATGGCGGTCCTGTACCATATCATGGTAAATAAGCCCCCTAGTGATTTTGACCCAAGTACCATCTTTATTACTGGTACAAATTTGGAGGAGAAGCAAAAAGAGTCCCAAACGAGGACCAAGAAGGGGAAGACATTTGAAGTGTCCGATTCGGAGTCTATTAACATGAACGAGGAGGATGACCCTGATAACCTGCTTCCTCCTGCAGACGATTCGGGGGCAGATCTGCCCCCTGCTGTGTCTAGTCCTTCGCGTAAACAAAGCATGCATGAATCCTCTGTCGTCGGCAGAACTTGCTCCCAAAAATGGATTGCGGTCAGGGCTCGCGGGCCGAGCACTAGGGAGAGAAGTGATGACGTCGAAGCCGTTTAAGAGGTGAATCGAGTTACGACCACCCTTTTTATTCTTCTTTTCTGAAATATAATATAATTGTTTTCTTTTTCTTCTTTTTTTCTTTGTAGGCGTCAGAAGAAGTGAACTCCCCGGGACCGGCTACCGCTGAAGAACAGATGGCAACTCTAGAGGTAGGTGAATAGAGTTTATAGCGATAATAGCCAATTAAAAATTAAACTCTTTCACAAGATGAAAGTAATCAGAGTAAATGCGAAAATAAATAAGGAGCAAGAAAGCATACGCAAACACGACCAATTTTTAACCTGGTTTTCCTCGTGGAGGACTAGTCCAGGCCTGAGAACTCTAGCTCAGGATTAAATCCACTATTTGTGAAATAGTAATTACACCCCGTGCCTTTTCTTCAGAAGAGCATGTCAACTTCTTACAAAAGATGGCAGTGGCGATGGTTGGAATTTTCCAAGCGACTTTTTGAACTCTTGCACAAACTCCTAACTGAAAAATGCTGAGCACTTGTGGCTTAGGGAGCTTGTGGCTAGTAGATGAAGAAGGGTATGGCTTGTATTGAGCTATAGAGAGAAGAGAAGAGAAGATTGGATGAATGAAAATGAGAAAATTCATGGCCTATTTATAGGATACCATGTAGGCAGAATTCGGCCAGAATTCTGGTTGGATCATTCAAAAATTTGGCCATTGGACAACTTGCAACCAGCCAACCCTAAAAATTAGGGAGCTGATTTTTAGGGGACAAAGTTCGACCCAAACTCTGTGTGGAGGCAGAGTTCGGCCCGAACTCTGTCTACAGAGCACATAATGGTTCTTTGGTTCAATGGGCTTATTTGGATGTGTATGGAGCTGTTGGATTTTGGGTATGGGTATTGGTTAAGTCTCAGATGCTCAGCACAGCTCAGTTTACATAAGTCTAGACTCAATAAAATTGTAAAATACAGACTCAAAAATGATTTGCATTGTAAAACTGGGCTGTCATCTGAATTGTGCTGGATGTAGTCTTCATGTGTTGTATTGAATTATCACAAGTATTATTTAGTCAAGTCTATCAATATTTGGTTGACTGTGACTTTGTGTCAACAATCTCCCCCATATTGATGATTGACAAAATAATAATTGTATATTCAATATTCATACCTGGACATATTTAAAAACATAGCTCCCCCGTAATCAGTACCGAGCTTAACAAATAGCTCCCCCGTAAACATTGTTTTGAATCTTGTTGGCCTGATAAGAACATTCTTCCAAAAGAACAGATACAAAGACAAAGAGAATATAATATAGAATATACCAATATCTCCCCCTTTTGGCATTTAGCAATTTTCTATAATCAATTAAGCACACCACAAGATAATAGAAGAAACTGCATATAAACTGATAACACTCTTAAATGTCTCAAGAGTCACACATAATAATAAGTCTAATAGAACCAAAGTGCATAAAAGCAACTAATCAACGAAAATCAAAATGCATAAACCATCAGCTATGATCCTCAGTAGCAGCAACAAGTAGAATCCATATCCATCATCGAGCTCGTGAAGGCCCAGCGTCGTCTGATGGATCAGTAAAGGAACGATGAGGGTCCACGAAGGCCGCATCCGGATCCAAGTAGCGAAGAACCCAAGGGTCATCGATATGATATCCCTCACGACCTGGGTCCCGCTACATAGGAATAGGCATGGAAGGATGGCGAGACATAGAGTATCGAATATCGTGCAGCGAGTTGCTGATGGCACTCATCTGCAGGGTAGTCCGATAATCCAGCTGAGTCCAACGATCGTCCTCTAAGGTGAAGCGATCGCGGAGCATAGTCTGAAGAGACTCGAGAGTGGCAGGAGGGGGAGGAGGATCCTGTCCAAGAGGAGGTGCATTGGGCTGATCGTCAGAGTGCTCAGATACGACGGGTAAGCCAACGGTTGCCTGAAGCCTCCGTGCCTTAGAGAGGAAGGCAGGGACAGGTAAGAATGGACACTCATCAAGGGGTACATGAAAACCACGAAAGATCATAGGAAGATATAACGCATAAACCAAAGATCTTGGTTTCTTCCTACAATTAATCATCCAGTCCATCATGGTGCATGGAAGATTAAAGGGAACATAAAAGTGGAGATGATACAAAGCCGAGATTTCAAAATAAGTGACTTCATCGGTGGATCCCGCTTTGGGTAGAATAGTGTTGAAAATAATTCGATGAAGTTCATAAAAATAGGGATTGAGATACTTAGCCAAAAGCTTATGAGGACGTGTGTTAGGGGTACACAAGTCGTCCTTGAAGCTTTCAAGTGAAGACCCATCGAGAAATTGAAACGATCGAGCTTCAACAAGCTTTTTCCATGAGTTTGGCTCCTGGAGTTCAAGGTGTTCGGCCAAATCGAAATCATCAAAAGAGATGTCAATTTCTGCAACCTGTGAGAAAATATGTGTATCATCATGGGTTTGGTTGCAGTAAAACATTTGAATAGCACTACGATAAATGACCGAATTGCTGGTGACAAGTTCGTCAAGGCAAAGGTCATGAAAAAGTGAATCATATTATGAAAATATAGTAAAATTGATAGGGTGACCAGCAAACACCGGACGTGCCCGAAAATTACTAAATCATGCATTTGAAGCGTCAAGTGATACAAAAATTCAGTCGTCATATGTGTTGGGGTCGAGTGGACGAGGTGGGTTGAACAACGGGTGGATAGGTGGTTGTTGTTCAACGGCCGGTGCAACGGGTGGTGCAACGGGTGGTTCAACGCGAGGAGAAGCATTCGAAGAGGACGCTCCCTCGGTTCGAAGTCTCTTCCCACAATTGAACAAACGTGGAGGCATGACACAATAAGATAATGAAAGAAATTGAGATATAGAAAAGTGTTGAGATATACCTCAAAGTAATGATGAACAATGAAAGAGAATAGTGAGAGAGGCCTTCTCCTTGAGTTTGGGGAAGAGATGAGCTCTAAAAGAAAAAAACTAGGGTTAGGGTTAGGGTTTTGAGAAAAAGAGTTTGGAGAAATGGAAAAGGTGGAAATGGAGGAGAAGAAGAAGGAGAGCCCGAATATATGTTAAGGGTTTCAATTGGTCAGAACAAATATGGGCCATTGGATCTAAATTTGATCAGCGGCTGAGGCTGTTACCAGGTTCTGGAATAGCCAGACCGAATTTGGCCCGAACTCTGGTTAGGGCATAGTTCGGCCCGAATTCCGGATTTTGTTGACAGAACTGGAATCAGGCTGAGAAGAAGAAAAAAATTGTTAAGTGAGAAAGACCAAAATAAGAGTGAGTACAAATACAAGAAAAGACCCATGTAATAAACAGAGAATGACAGAGAGTGAACCTCGAAACAGGAAAGTGAAGTTAAAAAATTTGTATTTCAGCATATAATAAATAAAAATGAACCATGTAATAAACAAGAAATTATGCCATAATTCAATATTTTGAAGCTGCCATGGGTTAGCTGCAGGGGCCGGATCCCAGCTAGTGGTAGTGTTGACACAAAGTCACAGTCAACCAAATATTGACAACATTGACTAAATAATATCTGTATTAATTCAATACGACACACGACGTCTGCATTAAGCTCAAGACAGACAACAGCTCAGCCTCTACTTCTCAGTCGTATTCAAGTCTGTATTTTACATTTTCTTTGAGTCTAGACAAATGTAATCTGAGTCATGCTGAGCTCTTGAAACTTAGACTATAACCTACCCAATAATCCCAAGCTCCACCAAACCAGAAATTGCCCAATGGTCCCCTTTGAACCACTCTGTGCTCTGGAGACAGAGTTTGGGCCGAACTCTGCCTCCACACAGAGTTCGGGCCGAACTCTGTCCCCTAGAAATCAGGAACCCTAATTTTAGGGTTAGCTGGTTGCTAGTTGTCCAACGGCCAAATTTTTGAATTTTCTTACCCGAATTCTGGCCGAATTCTGCCTACAAAAATACTATAAATAGGGCATAATTCTCTCATTTCAAATCATCCAATCTTCTCTTCTCTTCTCTCTTATAGCTCAAATAAGCCATACCCTTCCCATCTACTAGCCACAAGCCTCCTAAGTCTCGAGTGCTCAGCATCTCTCAGTTAGGATTCTTGTGCAAGAGTTGAAGAAGTCGCTTGGACAATTCCAAGCAAATCGCCACTGCGATCCTCTGTAAGAAGTTGACGTGCTCTTCTGAAGAAAAGGCACGGGTTGTAAACTACTATTTCACAAATAGTGGATTTAATCCTGAGCTAGAGTTCTCAGGCCTGGACTAGTCCTCCACGAGGGAAACCAGGTTAAAATTGCTGTGTTTGCGTATGCTTTCTTGCTCTTCATTTACTTTCCGCTTTTTACTCTGATTATTCATAGATCGTGAAAGAGTTATTTTTTAATCGGTTATTTTCTATATAAACTCTATTCACCCCCCTCTAGAGTTGCCAAACTGTTCTTCAATTGGTATCAGAGCTCTGTTCTCTTTACAAGGACTAACATCCTAAGAGCTGATCCATGACAACCACACAATCCTTGATTTCCAATCATGGTGAAGGTCAGTCCACTCATAGGCCTCTCCTATTTGATGGAACTAACTACACATATTGGAAAACAAGGATGAGCTTCTATCTTAAGTCTCTAGACTTTGACCTGTGGACTGTCGTCACTGACGGTTACAAAAAGCCCGCCAGGATAGTTGTCGATGATGACCTCATTGAGAAACCACACGACAAATATTCTGTCGAGGAGAAGAAACATGCAAGTCTAGACGCTAGAGCTATTAATGCTTTATTCTGTGCTATAGACAGGAATGAGTTTAACAGGGTATCCACATGCACCACATCCCACGAAGTATGGAAGCTTCTAGAAGTGACGCATGAAGGAACCACCCAAGTCAAGGAATCAAAAATCAGTCGTCTTACGCAAGAATACGAGGCATTCAAGATGAAGCCAAACTGAGACGATCACACAGATGTTTACAAGATTCTTCGACATCATCAACCCCCTGTCTTCACATTGGAAAACAATATTCAAATCATGAGAAGATTCGCAAGTTGCTTATAGGGTTACCAAAAATTTGGAACCCTAAGGTGACAGCCATCATAGAAGGAAACGATCTCACAACAATATCAATGGAGACCTTGATGGGTAAGCTCATGACTCACGAGCTTGACCTCAAGGACTTCGAAGAGCCTGCTCCGAAGACCAGGGAGATCGCTCTCAAAGCTCAACGACGAAGGGCTGATCACGATGAGACCGAAGACGATAACTCAGATGACGAAGACCAAGCTCTCATGGTTCGTAACTTCAAGAAGTTCCTTCGCTTCAATAGAAGAAAGAAGGAACCACAAGAAGACGATGAAGAAGAGCCAACCTGCTATGGCTTGTAAGAAGACTGGACACGTCCGAAAAGACTGTCTATTCTTGAAGAAGAGCAACCGCTATGAGAAGTCATACAAAAAGAACTCATCAAAGAAATATGCCAACACAAGCATTTGGCATGAAAGTGAAGCGAGTGACTCCGAGGAAGAAAAAGACTCTCCTCAAGACAAGGCAAATGTGTGCCTAATGGCATCTTCCAACAAGGTATCTAACGAAACTTTAGATGACTTCTCTTTTGATGAACTTGGCGATGCCTTCACTGATTTACTCGATGATCACAAAAAGGTCATCGGTAAATACAAACATGCCAAGGACAAAATCAAAAGTCTTGAAGACGAAATACAAAGAATTTCTTTACTTCTTGATAATGTTAGAGACACGTCACCCACTGATGTCACTAATGAAGTATCCAAGCTTAAATTAAGCCTACATGATGCTGAAACACGTATTGAGCAACAAACTCAAGAAATCACTACTCTCAACACGTTGCTTGCTGAAGAAAAGAGTAGACACAAGATTTCCATGACTAAGATATATGGCTTAAATATTAAGGTTGATGAACTGCAAGCTGTTTCTAAGAGATTAGAAACCAAATTAGGTAAACAGACTGTTCAACCTCAAACCCAATCACTATGGGCACAACACCACTCATGCTAGTCAACCACGTCATCCTCATGCAGCACATAACCATGCTTTTATATACACAAACTTCCATAAACCACGTGCACGTAAGAATACACCTCATCATACTGCACAAAGACACAACCAATATCACTCTACATACAGAAATCATCATCATGCCATGCCATATAGACAAAATCATCATGTTATGCCACATAGACAAAATCATCATACCATGCCACACCCACATGCCATGTCATATAGACAATATCAGCATGTCACACATCATAGACAATATCATCATGCTATGCCACATAGACACCATCACCATACCACTCATTCTATGCATAATCATCATCACCATGCTAACTCTGCACATCATGTCCATCCACATCCTGCTGCTTATAGATATTATTCTCATGCTCCTAGTATAAATAAAAATGCTATCTGTACCTACTGTGGATTACATGGACACATTTCACCACAATGTAGAGTTAGAAGACTAGTAGACAAAAAGATATATGCATGGTTTCCTGAAAACTAACTTCTCAGGACCCTCAAGAACATGGGTACCAAAGGTCACATCTACTCTTGATGTAGGTGGACCTTCCCTCCTCAACTGAGAGTAAGTGGATTCTCGATAGTGGATGCTTGCGACATATGACGGGAGACTGCAAATCTTTTTGCATCACTATCAATGAAGAGAGAAGGATACGTATCCTTCGGTAACAATCTCAAAGGGCACATAATAGGTAATGGTATTATTGGTCATCCTTCCTCTCCTGTAATAAAGGATGTCTGCCTAGTGACCGAGTTAAAGCATAACCTGCTCAGCATTAGTCATCTTGCTGATCATGGATATGATATTAACTTTGGACAGAACAATTACCTTATCTATGATAGGTCAACGGGAGACATTGTTTTTGAAGGGAAAAGAGAGGATAACATTTATATTTTCTATCTTTCTATAGATACTAACAATGCAGGTAGATGTCTATATGCCTACAAAGACGAACGACTACTTTGGCACCAGCAGTCTTGGTCATGCCAACATGGATACTATCTCCAGGCTATCGACCAAGAAGCTAGTGAGAGGATTGCCCGACATCACATTCAAAAAGGACTACGGTATGTGCCGAATGTGAATTAAACAAGGCAACCAAATCCTCATTTCATTTCATCAACTCTGTAAGTACTACTAGACCCCTGCAACTACTCCATATGGATTTATTTGGTCCTAGTAGAATAGCTAGTCTTGGTGGCAAGCTTTATGCATTCGTTATTGTTGATGATTTTTCAAGATTTACTTGGGTTTTCTTTCTCGCAAATAAGAGCGATGCTATTTCTGTTTTCAAAGTTTTTGTAAAGAAAGTTCAAAACGAAAAAGGCTACATGATTACTCGAATCCGAAGTGATCATGGAGGCGAAATCGTAAATTATGATTTTGAAAATTTTTGTAATGCAAATGGTTTTGATCATGAATTTTCTTGTCCAAGAACTCCTCAACAAAATGGTGTTGTGGAGCGGAAGATTAGGACTCTCGGCGATATGGCTAGAGTCATGTTGAATAAATTTTCACTTCCGAAATATTTTGGGCAGAAGCTGTCAGTACAGCATGCCACATTTTGAATAGGGTGCTTATTCGTCCCATTACGAAGAAAACACCCTATGAGCTTTGGTTTGGGAGAACCCCCTAATGTTTCTTATTTTAAAGTTTTTGGATGTAGATGTTTTATCCTTAACACCAAAGACAACTTAGGCAAATTTGATGCCAAAGCTGACGATGGTATTTTCTTTGGTTATGCCGCCAAGAGTAAGGGATATAGAGTTTTTAATAAACGCTCACTAATTGTGGAAGAGTCAACTAATGTGACTTTTGATGAAGATAACAGTACAGTAAGTACTCTTGATGATGACGTTGAGCCATCAACTTCTACTCCAATGAATACTTCAACCGAAACTAATTCTCTGGAGGGTTTGCCTAAGAAATTTTCTTTCAAACCTTCTCATCCAGAAAATTTAGTGATAGGCGAAGTTTCACGTGGAGTAACTACCAGATCATCACTAAGAGACTCTATTGCTAGCACTGCCTTTATTCCACAAGTTGAGCCGAAAAACATTTCTGAAGCTTTTAATGATGAATTTTGGATTTCTGCTATGCAAGATGAACTCAACCAATTCGAGAGGAGCCAAGTGTGGGAACTAGTTCCTAGACCGGCTAATCACTCGATAATTGGTACTAAATGGATGTTTAGAAACAAAGTGAATGAAGATTGGTTCAGTCACACGCAATAAAGCTCGTCTAGTAGCTCAAGGATACAACCAAGAGGAAGGTATCGACTACGATGAGACGTATGCTCCTGTTGCTAGACTAGAATCCATTCGGATGCTTTGTGCATTTGCTAATTATCAAAATTTCAAATTATTTCAAATGGATGTGAAAAGTGCTTTCTTGAATGGTTTTATTAAGGAGGAAGTTTATGTAAAACAACCTCCTGGATTTAAAATCACAAATTTTCCGACCACGTGTTCAAGCTAAAGAAAGCGCTATATGGCCTTAAATAAGCCCCCAGAGCTTGGTATGAAAGGCTGAGCAGTTTCTTGCTTGAGAAAGGTTTTTCAAAAGGGAAAATTGACACTACACTGTTTATAAAATCTTTTAAAGACACCATTCTATTGATTCAAATTTATGTTGATGATATCATTTTCGGTTCTACTGATGAAACCCTCTGTCAAGAATTTGCCAAGTGTATGCAGACAGAATTTGAGATGAGCATGATGGGAAAGCTCAACTACTTTCTTGGCCTGCAAGTAAAACAAATGGCTAATAGAACTTTCATCTGTCAGTCGAAGTATACAAAGGACATGCTGAAGAAGTTCGATCTTGACAACGTCAAACCAATCAGCACTCCAATGGCTACCTCAACCAAACTAGAACCAGATGAGAGTGGCAAACCCGTTGATCAACGTAAGTATCGAGGTATAATAGGCAGCTTACTTTATTTAACTGCTAGTCGCCCCGATATCATGTTTAGTGTTTGCCTATGTGCTAGATATCAAGCAAATACTAAGGAATCACACTTGACCGCGGTTAAGCGTATCTTTCGATACCTTAAGGGTACGGTTACTGTGGGCCTATGGTATCCCAAGACAACATCATTTGACCTCATTGGTTACTCTGATGCTGACTTCGTCGGATGCAAGGTCGACCGTAAAAGTACAAGCGGCACGTGTCATTTATTAGGAAAGGCTTTAGTCTCCTGGTTTAGCAAAAAACAGAATTCTGTCGTACTATCCACAACAGAAGCTGAATACATCGTAGCTGGGCGTTGTTGTGCACAGATTCTATGGATGAAGCAAACCCTTGAAGACTATAATCTATCTTTTATGCACATTCCTATATTCTGTGACAATACTAGTGCTATTAACATGACTAAGAACCCTATCTGTCACTCACACACAAAACACATTGAGATCAGACACCACTTTTTGCATGATCATCAGCAAAATGGCACGATTAACTTAGAGTTTATTGATACTGATCATCAGCTAGCAGATTTCTTTACTAAGCCATTATCCGAAGAGCGCTTCAATTTCTTTTGCCGTGAACTTGGAATTTTAGATGAAGCTGTCATAAATTGAAACTCACCTGCGTAAATATCGATTATATTATGATTCTCTTACAATGGACTTGCTATGGGTACAAGCCGAAAGGGCCCTTCTGACAACAAGGCGTAAAAGCCTAAGCGACACGGTGCACTAGTCCTCAGGACTACCGCTAGCTGGGATCCAGCCCCTGCAGCTAACCCATGGCAAATTCAAACTATTGAATTATAATATATTTCCTTATTTATTATATGGTTCGTTTTAATTTATTATTGCCTACTTGATATTTTCTAAGTTCATTCTGATGTTAGTATACCTCACTATCTACTTGATTGATTCCATCAAGCTTTTATCCTCATTTCTAACTATTTTTTCAACACTTAACCATTTTTTTATCTTCTTGCCCATCTTTCTGTTCTGGAAGACTAATCCAGAACTCGGGCCGAACTCTGCCCCTAACAGAGTTCGGGCCGAGTTCGGTCCCATTGTTCCAGCGTCGGGGACAGCCTCAGCCGTTTGATCATTTTAGATCCTACGGTCCAGATTCCCTCCGACCAAAGAAAACCCTCATCTTATTTTCGGGTTTTCATCTCTCTCCTTCATTCTTACCACCACCTTCACCTCTCCAAACTTTTTCCTACAAACCCTAACCCTAGTTTTCTATCAAGAGTGCTCCATTGCTCATCAAAATCAAGGGAAAGGGGTTTCTCATCATTCTCTTCCACCGTTTGTTGTTGATTTCAGGTATATCTCCTTCTTTCTCTCCATTTCAAGTTCTCTAATTTCTTGCAAATGGCTCCTCGCTTGCCCAATCGTGGGAAGAGGATCCGAACCGAGGGTGCTTCCTCTTCGAATCCTCCTCCTCCCATTGAGCAAGTAGCTGAACAATAACCCATTCATCCGTTGTTCAACCCGCCTAGTCCCCACGATCCTACCACTTATGACGACCGATTGTTTATGTCGCTAGACGCTTCTAACGAGTGGTTTAGCGACTTTCGGACTCGTCCGGTGTTCGGGGGACATCCTATAAATTTTACAATCTTTTTTCAATATGAATCATTGTTTCGTGATCTATGTTTGGATGAGTTAGTTGCCTCAAACTTTGTCATTTACCGTAGCGCCATCCAAATGTTCTATTGTAACTTGACTCACGATGCAACCCACATCTACTCCCGGGTTGCCGGTATTGATATTGCTTTTGATGCTTCTGAGTTGGGCGAGTATCTTGTACTTTATGATATCGATACTTGGGATAAGCTTGTGGAAGCTCGCCAATTCCAATTTGTTGGTGAAACTTCTCTTGAAGGATTCAAGGAGGAATTATGTGCCCCTAACATAAGTCCTCGCAAGCTTATGGCCAAGCACCTCAACCCATATTTCTATGAGCTTCATCGAATCATTTTCAACACTATCTTACCAAAAGCTGGTTCCACCGATGAAGTTACATACTTTAAGATCTCTGCTTTATATCACCTTCATTATCGTATCCCCTTCAATCTTCCAAGGACAATGATGGACTGGATGATAAACTGCAGGAAGAAACCAAGAGCCTTGGTTTATCCTTTATACCTTCCTCTGGTTTTTCGTGCATTCATCGTTCCTATTCATGACTGCCAGTTCTTGCCTGCTCCTGCTTTTCTGTCCAAGGCACGACGCCTTCAAGCAGTTATCGCCTCTCCTGAGACTTCTGAGCAGTCTGATGATGAGGAGCCTGACGCCCCTCCACTCGGTCAGGATGCACCACCTCCACCTGCCACTCTTGAGTCTATTCAGACTATGCTCCGGGATCGTTTTGCTCTTGAGGACGATCGCTGGACGCAGATGGATTATCGGACTACGCTACAGATGAGTGCCCTCAGCAACTCGCTATACGATATCCGGTATTCTATGTCTCGGCACCCCTCTATGCCCATTCCCATGGAGCGGGATCCTGGTCGCGCTGGATATCGCATTGATGACCCCTGGGTCATGCGGTACATGGATCCGGATGCTGCTATCGTGGACCCCAGCCGCTCTTTCACTGATCATTCAGACTCTGCTGGGCCTTTTCGTGCTCCGTGATGGAGATTGGCTACTATCTGCTGCTGCTGATGATGATCTTAGTTGATGCTTTTTGATTTATAGTTATTTAGTTTGTTTTTGGATTTATGTACTTGGATATTCTATCACTCTGGTTTAACATTTGGCTCTATGTGATGACATTTTATGCTTATCGTAGTTTTATATTTTATGCTAGTGACTCATTTTGATTATTCATATATTGTTTCTTCTCTGCTTGGTGTGTTTGCATCACTATTAATTGTCTATACTACAGTTTCTATGCTATTCATTCATCTGCAGTCTATATTGCTAAATGACAAAAGGGGGAGAACTATGTATATTCTGGATATATTTGTTTCTTTTGTATATCTGTGCTTGTTTGTGCGTTTTGGAGATATTATTTATCAGGCCAACAGGTTCAATGTATTATTTACGGGCGAGCTATTGTTTCTAGCTCGGCATCAATTATGGGGGAGCTATATTGCTATAATCAACTGTGTCCAGGTATGAATGTTGAATATACATATATTATTTTGCCAATTATCAATATGGGGAAGATTGTTGACACAAAGTCACAGTCAACCAAATATTGACAACATTGACTAAATAATATCTGTATTAATTCAATACGACACACGACGTCTGCATTAAGCTCAAGACAGACAACAGCTCAGTCTCTGCTTCTCAGTCGTATTCAAGTCTATATTTTACATTTTCTTTGAGTCTAGACAAATGTAATCTGAGTCATACTGAGCTCTTGAAACTTAGACTATAACCTACCCAATAATCCTAAGCTCCACCAAACCAGAAATTGCCCAATGGTCCCCTTTGAACCACTCTGTGCTCTGGAGACAGAGTTCGGGCCGAACTCTGCCTCCACATAGAGTTCGGGCCGAACTCTGTCCCCTAGAAATCAGGAACCCTAATTTTAGGGTTAGCTGGTTGCTAGTTGTCCAACGGCCAAATTTTTGAATTTTCCTATCCGAATTCTGGCCGAATTCTGCCTATAAAAACACTATAAATAGGGCATGAATTCTCTCATTTCAAATCATCCAATCTTCTCTTCTCTTCTCTCTTATAGCTCAAATAAGCCATACCCTTCCCATCTACTAGCCACAAGCCTCCTAAGTCTCGAGTGCTCAGCATCTCTCAGTTAGGATTCTTGTGTAAGAGTTGAAGAAGTCGCTTGGACAATTCCAAGCAAATCGCCACTGCGATCCTCTGTAAGAAGTTGACGTGCTCTTCTGAAGAAAAGGCAAAGGTTGTAAACTACTATTTCACAAATAGCGGATTTAATCCTGAGCTAGAGTTCTCAGGCCTGGACTAGTCCTCCACGAGGAAAACCAGGTTAAAATCGCTGTGTTTGCGTATGCTTTCTTGCTCTTCATTTACTTTCCACTTATTACTCTGATTATTCATAGATCATGAAAGAGTTATTTTTTAATCGGTTATTTTCTATATAAACTCTATTCACCCCCCTCTAGAGTTGCCAAACTGTTCTTCAGGTAGTCCTGAGGACTAGTGCACTGTGTCGCTTAGGCTTTTACGTTTTGTTGTCAGAAGGACCCTTTCGGCTTGTACCTATAGCAATTTCATCATAAAAGAATCACGACATACTCGATATTTATGCAGGTTTATTTTAATTAATAACAGCTTCATCCAAAATTCCACGGTTCACGATAAAGAAAATTGAAGCGCTCTTCGGATAATGGTTTTGTAAAGAAATCTGCTAACTGATGATCAATGTCAATAAATTCTAAGTTAATAGTGTCATTTTGCTGATGGTCACGCAAAAAGTGATGACGTATTTCAATATGCTTCATACGTGAGTGACAAATGGGGTTCTTACTGAGATTTATAGTACTAGTGTTGTCACAAAAGATTCGAGTGTGCATGAAAGATAAGTTATAGTCTTCAAGGGTTTGCTTCATCCACAGAATTTGTGCACAACAACGCCCAGCTGCAATGTATTCAGCTTCTATTGTGGATAGTGCGACAGAATTCTGCTTCTTGATAAACCAAGAGACTAAAGCCTTTCCTAATAAATGACACGTACCGCTCGTACTTTTACGGTCGACCTTGCATCCGGCAAAATCAGCATCAGAGTAACCAATGAGGTCAAATGATGTTGTCTTGGGATACCATAGGCCCACTGTAACCGTACCCTTAAGGAATCGAAAGATACGCTTAACAGCAGTCATATGTGATTCCTTAGGATTAGCTTGATATCTAGCACAAAGGCAAACGCTAAACATAATATCAGGGTGACTAGCAGTTAAATAGAGTAAACTGCCTATCATACCTCGATACTTACATTGATCCACGGGTTTACCGCTTTCATCTGGTTCAAGTTTAGTTGTAGTAGCCATTGGAGTGCTGATTGGTTTGACATTGTCAAGGTCGAATTTCTTCAGCATGTCCTTTGTATACTTCGACTGACAGATGAAGGTTCCATTTGACATTTTTTTGACTTGCAGTCCAAGAAAGTAGTTGAGCTCCCCCATCATATTCATCTCAAACTCGGTCTGCACACACTTGACAAAATCTTGACAGAGGATTTCTGTAACAACCATATCTCAGAACACGTATTTTGATTAAGCCTGCATGTATCTTGGACCTGTATTTAATTTTCTCAGATTCTGGCCTGTAATTGTATTTTTGGCTCGACTTGCAGATTTTGGTTTTCTCGTAACAAAAAAAAATGGGTTTTGACATGGCTTGGTTTTATTTTGTGGAGTAGGATTGGTTTGGTTAAACATGCATTTGGAACACCTTAGCCTATGCTCCACCCTCAACACAACACAACCTCCACCATTAAACCCCACCTAACTTTTCTATCTCCTCTTTACTCTTTCATTTACTTCTCCATCTTCTTCCTTCCTCTACACAACACCCACACCATAGGAAAGTGCACCTTGCCACCACATGAGAACCATATTTTATTTGTCCATTAGCTAGATTAGGCCATGGAGAGCAACATTAGAACTTAGCATTTTGTGGTTTGGAGTCTCCTTTGTTCTAGATCTAAGTTTTCTTCATTTTTGGATTTGTATGGTTTTGATCTATTTGAGTTGGGTTTTTGTGGGTTTTGATGCTTCCATGTGGAAGAGAACTCAATTTTACTCAAGTTTGAACTTTAAAAATCTAGATTTGGCTTTGATTTGACCAAGATTTGAAGAATGGAATTTTTGGTGTTCTTGATGTTTGCTCTCGGCCTGGAGACGAAGACTGCAGCCTGCGCTCTTTAGCGCAGTGCTGGACTGCGCATCCCCTCTTGTCCTGCGCTCTTTAGCGCAGTGCCGATCGCGCTACTTGCCCCTTGGCGAACTGCGCTCAACCCCATGCGCCATCCATCCATGCGCAGTCTCCTCATGCGCAGTCTGCTCATGCGCCATCCATCCATGCGCAGTCTGCTCATGCGCCATCCATTCATGCGCATTCTGCTCATACGCCATCCATTCATGCGCAGTCTGCTCATGTGCCATCCATTCATGTGCAGTGTGCTCATGCGCCATCTGTCCCCGCGTACTTGACCTCTGCGCACTTGACCCCTGCGCAGCTTACTCCTGCGCAGTTGGCTCCTCGCGCACTTGGACCCATGTGCCCTGTGCCCCTTCGTACTCGGCACCCTGCACAGCTGACACCCTGCGCAATCCAACCCCCTGACCCCTTGCGCAACCCATTGGCTCTTGGAGTTTTGTAACACCCAGTTTTCCAAATGAGGGCAATTTTGAAATTTTATAATTATAATCATTTAATAATGATATTTAAATCATATTGTGATTTTTGATAATTTTTAATTAATTTAAAACTATTTAAAATAGTGATTGGTGATTTTGATGATTAACTAGTTAAATCCTAGTTTTGCTAAGCCTAGAGACTAACCATGACCAAGGGAGCCTAGTCACGTGATTAGAATTATATATTACCAATTTTTAGCCTAGGGGTATTTTGGTCATTTTGGCAATTTTGTGAAATTGTAGTTTATATTAATTAAATATTGTGCTAGCCTTTTTGAGAAGCCTTAACCTAGAAGTTAACCTAACCTAGATTAGTCATGAGGTTAAAATTAGGGTTAGAACATTCCTACTAAGTGCCAAGGTTAGTAATATCTAGATATTATTAGGATGAGATATTTCTTTTGAGATATTTGTGAAAAGAAGCCTCAACCAATAGGAAGGCTAGGAATTTGGTGGAGTGATCCTAACCACTCATCTAAAACCCTAACCCTACTCATTTCAACAGGCAAACAAGACCCCCCCCCCTCCTATAAAGTCACATTAACAAAGCCTTGGCCTCTTTTACAAACCCTAGAAAAACCCCTACTTGTTCTTCCCTAAAACTCTCCCCATTAATCCAAATTGAGCCTAAATTGAGTCAAATCAATTGCACCATCATCCCCAACAGTAGAGGATACTTGTGGGTGCTTCCTAGCAAGGTTCGAGGACGATTGAACCGGAGAAATCGAAGAAGACACCGAATCGAGGCTCTTTACATTGAGATTCTAGCTCTCATTAGGTAAACCTATCTACACCCATTGAAATTCTGATTTCTTCCCATAGATGCATTCATTTAGGGTTCCCCTAGGTGTAGCCCAAGTTTGGTAGGAATCCGTGTCCATTTCGTGTCCGTATCGGACACGTATCGGTGTAATTGAATGGGTGTTTGATAAAATGCTTGAATAAAATGAATACTGTTAATTTTCAAAACTAATTACATGATTTTGTAGCCCTTGACATGCTGATCACAAAACCCTAGGACTGAGCACGTTTTCGAGCCGTGTCGTGTCCAAAATGGACACGAACGCGCTGCACGATACTGTCGTGCAGTGTCCTACTGCTCGGGTGTCCTAGCGGACACGACACGGCGATTCAAGCAACGAAACTTGACACACATATTGTCCTAATGACTGACATCCTACCAACAAAATTTTGTGGGACCTCGATGTGTGCGCGAAGAAATCGCGTGTGCACGTGATTTGTCCAACACAGTGCACGCGTGCTTCGTGTCTCTGATACGGGGCTGTAGTTGTGACACGACACGGTTTAGACACGTTGCAGGGTGATGACACTCTAGCCCTATTGTGGGCGAACGTGTATGCACAGTTTCAACACTTCTCGAGCCCTATGTCGTGTCCAATCGGACACAACATGGCAGCACGAGGCAGCCTTCACTGCCAGTTCTGGTTTTTTGCCAATTCGTGAATTGGACACTTCGTGTCCACTTTTGTGGACACGACACAACTTGAATAATACCCTATCATGTGCACACACCTATACCAACCATTGATTTTGAGTTTTATTTGTTTTCAAATGTGAATTGGGGTGTTCGGATACGGTTCACTGAAACTTGATATTCCCATTTTTGGCTTTCAGTTTTCTTCCTGGGTTCAAATGTATTTCATACATGATGTTGAATTTGATTTTTATTTGGTTTTGGTTAAATTCGAATCTGGTTGAGATGTATGGTACATGGGTTAAATAGTCACTGTTCTCAGTTTCTTCCCTTTTCTATTAAATGAATACAAGGTATGTATCTATGATTATGCTAATTTTTAGTTTAGAATTTAGTTGTAAATGTATGTGTATGCATTGAAATATATGCATATCTGTAGAACAAAGATTAGTTCAGTCATTAATTTCTTCTTGAAACTGAACCTTGAGTTTTCAGTGTAATAACTGAGAATCCTGAGATTAGAATTTGGGTTTTTCCAATGTCATTTGATATCAAATTGAGTTTGCCTATGTTTATTTGCTGATAACTAATTAGGATTATGAAATGATTCCTGAGATCCTGAGTTTGATTAATATACTGAAAACTGATTTTGGTTTTTGAATTCAATGTTAAACTGAAATCTGAGAATGTATAGGAAATAACCTGAGATCCTGAGATATAAATCCTGAGATGTACAGTATGAATTTCCTGAGATACAAATGTATTAAACCTGAGACAGTTCTATTACACCCACTTGTATCTGAACACCTGTTGCATACACTTGAATGGACACTGCATTTGAATATACCATACATGACCCTTTGAATTCATTCACTGCCTTCATTTGTTCACCATATATAGCCCACTGCATATCCAGAATATATATATGTCTTGAACCCTTCATTACACCCCTGCATAGGATCGACCACTGCCCAGGTAATGCTCTGCATCATCTATACAATGTTCACTGCACTTCCCTTAATACATTCTATCATGGCATCAAATCTTCATGTCCTCACAGTTGTATTTGCATATCATGCATATGTTGTATTACCCAGGTAACAAGTTGTCAGGTTACCTACTGTTTGCCTACTGCCTCACTTGCAGCCTGTACAGGGAAAGCCAGGTCTGAATTGAGTTCAGATAATGAACTTCAAGTTCGGACTTGAGCTTCCACTGCTCACCCTTTTGGTTCATCCTGCATTAGCTATATTGTATTGCCTGCACACCCCTACATACCACACCTATACACACACTCTCTCCCGTATTGCCATTGCTAGCCTTGAATGTTCAGTCCCAACAGTGTTGGCTGAAATTCATGTGTATGTTCAGTCCAGCTTTTGGACTTTTAGTTCATTCCACATACTCTTGAGTATCAATTCTATTTCAAATTAGTATCAGCTGCAACTGAGAATGTATTTATACATTCTGTACACACTTGTATACCTCTTCACATTGAACACACATTTGTGTATGCCTCACCTAGTCCCCCTCTCTATCTCTTTATATATGTATGTAAGTACCTATGTATTGATATTCATTTTAGTTAGGATTGGGTGGTTGTTGGAATATTTCTGAAATTCCTAGATGTTGAGTTGGGTTGATATATTGGGGATTTGAGGGTTGATAGAGTATAGGATATGGATTGGGTTAATGAGTTACATTAATATTGGTATAGGTTTGGCATGCCATGTGAGATAGGCATGAGTATATGGGTTGTATACATATAGGTTAGGCTTTGAGACAATACTTTTACATATGATATAGGTACATATGGTGTTAATGTATGAGGATGTGTGAGATACCTAGAATAGGTGATATGGTTATAGTTGAGTTAGTAGTTTAGCCTATAGTGTTATAGTTTGTTTTGATAGCATTAGCCTTGTTGTTGACCTAGTTAACTAGATGTTGACTTGGGTTGACCATGGTTGACCAAGGTTTGACTTTGACCTAGACAGTTGACCAGTTTGACTTAGAGTTGACTTTGACATAGATTGACCTAGAAATCATGTAGATTGTATCGTATACTTCATTTACCTTATTTTAAACACATTATAACCTGTACGGCTCTATTTAGGACATTGTGACTTCGGTGCAGACATCTGATATTTCATTACTCTTTTCAGAGTATCAGGCGAGTACATTCTCTGATAGTTCTTTCATTTACTTGTCAATTACTGTACTTCAGTTCTAGTTAGTTTTATGTGATTCTTACAACACGTGTGGATATTTTGGATTCATGTATGCGACACACATAACATCTGTCTGGCCTCTATTTCTGGAACCACTACTGGCATCACCTTCTGGAACCACTACTGGCATCACCTACTGGAATTACTACTGGAACCACCTACTGGAATTACTCTGGAATCTTTTGCTGGTATTATTATGTTTGGCTGGACTCATCTCTATTTCTCGTGTCGTTTCTGGATTCACTTGTACTTGCGGGCGGGAAATATTAATGTAGACATGTGAACATTCCCAAATACTGGAACCACTCCCTTGGAATTATTCTGGAACGATAGCCATCCCACACTTGGCCAAGTGTGCGGTGTGCCGTATTACCTACAGCCGTTTACATGTCGATCTCGGTATTTTAAAACACACTGTTAGAGTATAGGCTGGAATCACCCTGGAACCTTTGATCACTGACCGGAATCATCCTATACTGGACTCATCTTGTACTGGAATCACCTGGTATCAGATTCATGTTGCCTGGATTTACTTGAGTTTTGTACTTGTTATATTACATTCTGGACTTATATCATGTTGCTCTAGTTCACTAGTTTCTATTTACAGTCTTATTTGTTATGATTCTTCTCTTGTTTTACCCTTACTTTTCTTGTACCTTAACTGTTTCTCTATACCATCACCTGTATACAAACTACCATATTCATCAATAAAACTGTCTATAACTGCTTTATAGTTCTCTGTCATTTACTTGGAATTTCTTGATGATTTGTACTCGTTCCTGTCCTGACTGGACCTGTTGAAAATATTACAGATGACTGCCCTGAGGACATTTGCCCTACTTGCCTTGGAGCAGGAGATGGCTTAGCTACCTGTGGCCCCGACACTCAGGAGTGATCGGGAGACTAGCTAGTAGACTTGGTTTAGTTTTCATGTTTTAGAATTTGAATTGTAATAACTTGAGATACGAGTTTGTATTTGAGTTTGTTTTAGATATTATTATTTAGCAGTTTTTAAATGTTGTTATTTAGTCTTTAGTTATAAACTTCTGTGTTATCTTATCGTTCTTAGACTGTGATTGAGATTCATTATATCTATACTTGTCCTCCATTCGGAGTTGAGTTTTGACAAGTACATTATATAATTGCGTGAGTTGTTGATTAGATAGTAACCTAGGACAGCGTTCTACCGCCGACACTGCGGCGTAGGCTGGACGTACCCACTTCTCGTGCCCTTACTCTAGGTGCGGGTCGTGACACGTTTTTAGTGGTGGTGGCCCATGTAGGTCGAGTTTATGTAGTGGTATTCAAACTAGAGTATCACTACAGCCTGCGATAGGAACTAAGGAATAGGCTTAGTTGAGAGAGTGCTCAATCACAGTTAGGACTACTTGAGAAGATTCTGGGATGACCCTTGAATTTCGTTATAAACTATCTCGAAATTCGATTCCGACAGTTTCTGTCTACTTCCTTGTTTATCGTTGAAATTGATTCTTGGTATTCATTATTGACTTAATTTTCTACCAAGATAACATCATAGGCTAGGTTACCTCAGTCATAGAATCTAGAATCTTCTATAGCCATATTAGCTGGTTTGGCGATGAGATAGAGTCTAATTTTGGGATGTATTTCTCGGGTATAGGAATTTAAGGTTTTCGCATCCAAGCTAGCGGCAATGCAAAAATTTTAAATACCATGATTCTAGAGGTATGTACCTTAGTCGCGGACTCTATGGATTATCGCTGAAGTACTTACTGGCGTAACGAGGATTCTGGTAACATGGTTCTGGATAGACGGGTATGATTATCAGATTTTAGAATAGATACCATATAGATGGTGCCCTAGTGTGATGGAATGGAACATCAAGGTGTATGTTACTTGAGTATCATGGATTAGATAGAAGGAGTTAGGCCACCTATAGCGCAGCACCGTGCCCCGCACCATCAGAGGGATATACCCCAGGGGACAGGGCTTTTGTGCTGACAGTCGAGTAGACCGACGCTATGGGTGACGGGTTAGCAGGTCTGTCTTTCTTGTCCTTCTTTCACCTTCATGTGTGATTTTCATTAGTACCTGCCAGATGTGTTTGTGATATGCTAGATAGCATAGTTACCCTGTTGGAGACTGTGGAATCACGACAAGTAGGACAGAGTTTTGCATATTATCTTGACGTTGTTTGATTTGGGTTTGACCTAGCAAGAGTACGATCACCTTAATTTTGAGGACAAAATTCTTCTAAGGGGGGTAGACTTGTAACACCCAGTTTTCTAAATGAGGCAATTTTGAAATTTTATAATATAATCATAATTTAATAATGATATTTAAATCATATTGTAATTTTTGGTGATTTTTAATTAATTTAAAACTATTTAAAATAGTGATTGGTGATTTTGATGATTAACTAGTTAAATCCTAGTTTTGCTAAGCCTAGAGACTAACCATGACCAAGGGAGACTAGTCACGTGATTAGAATTACATATTACCAATTTTTAGCCTTGGGATTTTGGTCATTTTGGCAATTTTGTGAAATTATAGTTTATATTAATTAAATATTGTGCTAGCCTTTTTGAGAAGCCTTAACCTAGAAGTTAACCTAACCTAGATTAGTCATGAGGTTAAAATTAGGGTTAGAATATTCCTACTAAGTGCCAAGGTTAGTAATATCTAGATATTATTAGGATGAGATATTTCTTTTGAGATATTTGTGAAAAGAAGCCTCAACCAATAGGAAGGCTAGGAATTTGGTGGAGTGATCCTAACCACTCATCTAAAACCCTAACCCTACTCATTTCAACAGCCACACAAGACCCCCCCTCCTATAAAGTCACATTAACAAAGCCTTGGCCTCTTTTACAAACCCTAGAAAAAGCCCTACTTGTTCTTCCCTAAAACTCTCCCTATTAATCCAAATTGAGCCCAAATTGAGTCAAATCAATTGCACCATCATCCCCAACAGTAGAGAATACTTGTGGGTGCTTGCTAGCAAGGTTCGAGGACGATTGAACCGGAGAAATCGAAGAAGACACCGAATCGATTCTCTTTACATTGAGATTCTAGCTCTCAATAGGTAAACCTATCTACACCATTGAAATTCTGATTTCTTCCCATAGATGCATTCACTTAGGGTTCCCCTAGGTGTAGCCCAAGTTTGGTAGGAATCCGTGTTCATTTCGTGTCCGTATCGGACACGTATCGGTGTAATTGAATGGGTGTTTGATGAAATGCTTGAATGAAATGAATACTGTTAATTTTAAAACTAATTACATGATTTTATAGCCCTTGACATGCTGATCACAAAACCTAGGACTGAGCACATTTTCGAGCCATATTCATGTCCAAAATGGACACGAACACGTTGCACAACACTGTCGTAAAGTGTCCTGCTGCTCGGGCGTCCTAGCGGACACGACACGGCGATTCAAGCCACGAAACTTGACACGCACATTGTCCTAATAACTGACATCCTACCCACAAAATTTGTGGGACTTCGATGTGTGTGCGAAGAAATGGCGTGTGCACGTGATTTGCCCAACACAGTACACGCGTGCTTCGTGTCTCTGATACGGGGCTGTAGTTGTGACACGACACGGTTTAGACACGTTGCAGGGTGATGACACTCTAGCCCTATTGTGGGCGAACGTGTATGCACAGTTTCAACACTTCTCGAGCCCTGTGTCGTGTCCAATCGGACACGACATGGCAGCACGAGGCAGCCTTCACTGCCAGTTCTGGTATTTTGCCAATTCGTGAATTGGACACTTCGTGTCCACTTTTGTGGACACCACACAACTTGAATAATACCCTGTCATGTCACACACCTATACCAACCATTGATTTTGAGTTTTATTTGTTTTCAAATGTGAATTGGGGTGTTCGGATACGGTTCACTGAAACTTGATATTCCATTTTTGGCTTTCAGTTTTCTTCCTGGGTTCAAATGTATTTATACATAATGTTGATTTTGATTTTTATTTGGTTTTGGTTAAATTCGAATTTGGTTGAGATGTATGGTACATGGGTTAAATAGTCACTGTTCTCAGTTTCTTCCCTTTTCTATTAAATGAATGCAAGGTATGTATCTATAATTATGCTAATTTTTAGTTTAGAATTTAGTTGTAAATGTATGTGTATGTATTGAAATATATGCATATTTGTAGAACAAGGATTAGTTCAGTCATTGATTTCTTCTTGAAACTGAACCTTGAGTTTTCAGTGTAATAACTGAGAATCCTGAGATTAGAATTTGGTTTTTCCAATGTCATTTGATATCAAACTGAGTTTGCCTATGTTTATTTCCTGAGAACTAATTAGGATTATGAAATGATTCCTGAGATCCTGAGTTTGATTAATATAGAAAACTGAAAACTGATTTTGGTTTTTGAATTCAATGTTAAACTGAAATCTGAGAATGTATAGGAAATAACCTGAGATCCTGAGATATAAATCCTGAGATGTACAGTATAATTTTCTGAGATACCAATGTATTAAACCTGAGATAGTTCTATTACACCTACTTGTATCTGAACACCTGTTGCATACACTTGAATGGACACTGCATTTGAATGTACCATGCATGACCCATTGAATTCATTCACTATCTTTATTTTTTCACCATATATAGCCCACTGCATATCCAGAATATTATATATGTCCTGAACCCTTCATTGCACCCCTGTATAGGATTGACCACTGCCCAGGTAATGCCCTGCATCATCTATACAATGTTACTGCACTTCTCTTAATACATTCCATCATGGCATCAATTCTTCAGGTCCTTACAGTTGCATTTGCATATCATACATATGTTGCATTGCCCAGGTAACAAGTTGTCAGGTTACCTACTGTTTGCCTACTGCCTCACTTGCAGCCTGTACAGGAAAGCCAGGTCTGAATTGAGTTCAGATAATGAACTTCAAGTTCGGACTTGAGCTTTCACTGCTCACCCTTTTGGTTCATCCTGCATTAGCTATATTGTATTGCCTGCACACCCCAACATACCACACCTATACACACACTCTCTCCCGTATTGCCATTGCTAGCCTTGAATGTTCAGTCCCAACAGTGTTGGCTGAAATTCATGTGTATGTTCAGTCCAGCTTTTGGACTTTTAGTTCATTCACATACTCTTGAGTATCAATTATTTCAAATTAGTATCAGCTGCAACTGAGAATGTATTTATACATTCTGTACACACTTGTATACCTCTTCACATTGAACACACATTTGTGCATACCTCACCTAGTCCCCCTCTCTATCCCTTTATATATGATGTATATATGTATGTAAGTACCTATGTATTGATATTCATTTTAGTTAGGATTGGGTGGTTGTTGGAATATTTCTGAAATTCCTAGATGTTGAGTTGGGTTGATATATTGGGGATTTGAGGGTTGATAGAGTATAGGATATGGATTGGGTTAGATGAGTTACATTAATATTGGTATAGGTTTGGCATGCCATGTGAGATAGGCATGAGTATATGGGTTGTATATATATAGGTTAGGCTTTGAGACAATACTTTTACATATGATATAGGTACATATGGTGTTAATGTATGATGATGTGTGAGATACCTAGAATAGGTGATATGGTTATAGTTGAGTTAGTAGTTTAGCCTATAGTGTTCTAGTTTGTTTTGATAGCATTAGCCTTGTTGTTGACCTAGTTGACTAGATGTTGACTTGGGTTGACCATGGTTGACAAAGGTTTGACTTTGACCTAGACAGTTGACCAGGTTTGACTTAGAGTTGACTTTGACCTAGATTGACCTAGAGATTATGTAGATTGCATCGTATACTTATTTACCTTGTTTTAAACACATTATAACCAGTACTGCTCTATTTAGGACATTGTGACTCCGGTGCAGACATCTGATATTTCATTACTCTTTTCAGAGTATCAGGCGAGTACATTCTCTGATAGTTCTTTCATTTACTTGTCAATTACTGTACTTCAGTTCTAGTTAGTTTTATGTGATTCTTACAACACGTATGATATTTCTGGATTCATGTATGCGACACACATACCATCTGTCTGGCCTCTATTTCTGGAACCACTACTGGCATCACCTTCTGGAACCACTACTGGCATCACCTACTGGAATCACTACTGGAACCACCTACTGGAATCACTCTGGAATCTTTTGCTGGTATCATTATGTTTGGCTGGACTCATCTCTATTTCTCGTGTCATTTCTAGATTCACTTGTACTTGCGGGCAGGGAAATATTAGAGTAGACATGTGAACATTCCCAAATACTGGAACCACTCCCTTGGAATTATTCTGGAACGATAGCCATCCCACACTTGGCCAAGTGTGCGTGTGCCGTATTACCTACAGCCGTTTACATGTCGATCTCGGTATTTTAAAACACACTGTTAGAGTATAGGCTGGAATCACCCTGGAACCTTTGATCACTGACCGGAATCATCCTATACTGGACTCATCTTGTACTGGAATCACCTGGTATCAGATTCATGTTGTCTGGATTTACTTGAGTTTTGCACTTGTTACATTTACATTCTGGACTTATATCATGTTGCTCAAGTTCAGCTAGTTTCTATTTACAGTCTATTTGCTATGATTCTTCTCTTGTTTTACTTACCTTACTTTCCTTGTACCTTAACTGTTTCTCTATACCATCACCTGTATACAAACTACCATATTCATCAATAAAACTGTCTATAACTGCTTTATAGTTCTGTCATTTACTTGGAATTTCTTGATGATTTGTACTCGTTCCTGTCCTGACTGGACCTGTCGAAAATATTACAGATGACTGCCCTGAGGACATTTGCCCTACTTGCCTTGGAGCAGGAGATGGCTTAGCTACCTGTGGCCCCGACACTCAGGAGTGATCGGAAGACTAGCTAGTAGACTTGGTTTAGTTTTCATGTTTTAGAATTTAAATTGTAATAACTTGAGATACGAGTTTGTATTTGAGTTTGTTTGAGATATTATTATTTAGCAGTTTTTAAATGTTGTTATTTAGTCTTTAGTAAACTTCTGTGTTATCTTATCGTTCTTAGACTGTGATTGAGATTCATTATATCTACTTGTCCTCCGTTCGGAGTTGAGTTTTGACAAGTACATTATATAATTGCGTGAGTTGTTGATTAGATAGTAACCTAGGACAGCGTTCTACCGCCGACACTGCGGCGTAGGCTGGACGTACCCACTTCTCGTGTCCTTACTCTAGGGTGCGGGTCGTGACACGTTTTTAGTCGTGGCCCATGCAGTTCGAGTTTATGTAGTGGTATTCGAACTAGAGTATCATACAGCCTGCGATAGGAACTAAGGAATACGCTTAGTTGAGAGAGTGCTCAACCACAATTAGGACTACTTGAGAAGATTCCTGGGATGACCCTTGAGAATCTCGTTACAAACTATCTCGAAATTCGATTCCGACAGTTTCTGTCTACTTCCTTGTTTATCGTTGAAATTGATTCTTGATATTCATTATTGACTTGATTTTCTACCAAGATATCATCATAGGCTAGGTTGCCTCAGTCATAGAATCTAGAATCTTCTATAGCCATATTAGCTGGTTTGGCGATGAGATAGAGTCTAATTTTGGGATGTATTTCTCGGGTATGGGAATTTAAGATTTTCGCAGCCAAGCTAGCGACAATGCAAAAATTTTAAATACCATGATTCTAGAGGTATGTACCT
>JANAVB010017100.1:0-62549 GCA_029216955.1 Iris pallida
GACTTGGACTTGACCTGTCTGAATTTTGGTACTGTTGACTTGACCCGGTCATGATCGTTTGATTTGACCCTGACCTGTTATTGACGAGACTATACCTGACCACCTCGTCCGTGAGCTCCCATCGAGTGCGAATGAGCCTTACTATAGTTAGAGATTCCCCATCGGCTACTGACTATAGGACTGTGAACTCCCATCGGCTGCGGTTACCCCGCCCTTACTTATTCGTTATGCTTGATAGCACTATCCTTGACGGTATGCCATTTATACTTATTCGTTAGTCTCATATTGTTCCTTGTAACATTTTTTATTTTCTCGCATGTTTTTACTGTACAGTAGGCATGTATATTATGTCTTGCTAGTCCTCTGAGGACCTGGTGATCTCTCCAGGTATTAGATGAAGGTTGGTACACCGATGGAGGATGATTTCTACACCGAGACTGCAGGTATATTTAGTTGATGTTTTATCTTTCTCTTCCGTGATTAGATTTTATCCTATATTTGATTCTTGCTATATTATAGCCTAGTCTTGTTCAAGCTTCTATTTTCCTCTAGCTTGTTCATGACAAATGTGTTATTAGGGATCCACTCTAACATATTTATCTATTCTAGAATCAGTGTATCATGGCCTGATCAGCCTTACTGTACTTGATTCGTCATACTTATCATTATTTTGTGGATTGAGATATAGTTAATCTAGAATAACCAGACAGCTTTTACGTATTCGAGCTGGGCTGGAGTCCTCTCGATGCGTTGCTGGCATGTATATGTATCCTAGTCCTACATATTTTGGGACTGGGGCGTTACATGTTTTTGTGGTGGCCCATGCAGGTCGAGTTAGCCATTTCGGTTACGTTACTGTAACGAGCGGGCCTGCGACATGACTAAACCCTTAGGAACCTCAATCCACAACTGTCTTGACAATTCTTTGGAAATTTCTCTACCGTCCTTGAACTTCGTATTTGCTCTCGATTACTCTTCCTTGCTTTCTCTTATCATTGCTTCTCGTCCCATCCAATTTCGGAGTGACGAAAAATCGTGCTATATAGGATTTATCAAAAATTCTTAAGTTATAGTGTAAGTTAGTCTGCTTATTGTATTGTGATTGCTTGATAGATTATGGGGATTAGAGATGCCATATGCCATAGGGCATCATGTGTTTGATGAGTTAGTTTAACCAAAGGTGGGTAGATGCCCTCAATATAGAAATAATAGATGATCGTACTAGGTTACGTCCTTTTGGTAGTCACTCGAATAAAGAAAAGGGTGGTAGTTTTAGTGTAATGATTGACCCTCTACAAGAATAAAGTGGCCATAGTCTAAGCTAACCCATTTACTATTACCTTGTTAATTTAGAGTGAGGAATTAGACGATTAGTAGGTACCACTTAGCTTGGTAAAAAAGGAGACTCATATAATGGTTAGAGAGACACGTCTTCAATGTGATCTTTGCAAGACCGTCAGGACCAAGACGCCACTAAAGATAACTCTCTATAGTTTTTGATATAGAGGTTACAAATCTAAATTGTTTAGACTTGATTATAACTTGACTTATTAGGAGACCATGTAGTGACCTAGCGTATCCCTTAAACTATTTATAGTTATCCTAGCACAGTTCTTGTTAGTGAGCCTTATTTTAATTTCGATGACGAAATTCTTTTAAGGTGGGTAGATTGTAAGGACCCTGATTTTTGGAAAAAAATTTAGTATTTCTAATTATTAGGTTGTATTTTATAATTAATTATGATTATATATGCACTTTTTCGTGTCTTTGATTTTTGGAGCACAAGACATGCTCATCTCTTGAAACGTCCTTCATGAGTTTTATAGTAGACAGGATGACCTTCAACTTGATATATTATGTCTCATCCAAATTTGTCCCCTAGCATCCTTTTGACTTCGCGCAACTTCGAGTCAAATTTAGGCTATTTGATTATTTACCGTAATTATAGACCTAACTTTCAACGTGAGTTCGGAACTCGATATAGATCAAAACCATTTGACCCAATATATGGTTTTTGACCCATTTTGAGTCTACGACACACATGCCAAGGGGTGCTACTCAATCGAGTTCCCATGTGCTATTTATTTGCGAATGGCACGAGAGACTTATTGGTTGACTCTTAGAGTTCGATTAAATTAGAACATAAATTTGGACCCTAACCTAGCTAACCCCACCTAGTAGGAAGTCATGTTAGGTTGCCATGACAGTATAATTATTATGGATTTATTTTGGGATGTTATACAGTCAAATAGATTTAAATGCAATCTTGTATATATATGATGATATTTATAATAGCCTATTATTGTATATATATATATATATGGCCTTAGCCATGGATAAGTTTTGTGATATATATCGACTAGGAATTTTGGCACGTTAAAAGTGGTTGTGTATTTTGACTAGTATTTTAGCCATGATAGGGAAGGCCCGGCCAAAGCTGTGTCCAAAGTAGGAAAACCAGGTAAAGTTGTGACTTAACCCCCCGATGAAGTATTTATTTATTAATTAGATATAGTGATTTATTTTATGACCCGGTTGTACCCAATCAGCCCGAACTGGACCCAACCCAATTCCAAGACCATGTAGGCATATTGGACCAAAGACGACCATGTAGGCATAAGTGTGTGCAAATATTTCTTAAATTATTTTACAAATTGATATTGTATTCTTAATTATTTTATTATTGTACAAAAATTTGTAATTTTATTATTTAATGTTTTATAACAATTGTTCAGTTTTTTGGACCCAAATAAGGGCGTGTGGTAAAGTTCACCCATTGGGACGATTTTTATTATTTTTTATTATTAAAGTTATTTTGTGGAGATTAAATAAACATGTTCATTCTATTTAGATATTATTAGTATTATTGAATCGATTTATTGTAAATTTAATTTATATATATATGTAGATATGTTTAATTATATCAAATATTTGATAGATAACATTTAAATTTTATTTGGATTAAAATAGATTTGTGGTGTATATGGATATATGCATATACATAATCTATATATATAGATATATATAGAAAGAAAGAAAGAAAAGATTTGAAAAAGAAAACAATATCTCGCGAGATTTTGGAAACCAAAATCTCATGAGTTACTAAACCCCACTCCACCCGTTCACAGCAAACCCGGGCCGCTCGCGTATAAAAGAGAGATTGAGATCAAAAAAAAAACCAAACCCTACCCTCCCCACAGCATCCCCGGCCACCGGCGCATCCATGCGCCACCTCGCGCCCGCCAGGGACCGCCGGAGTTTGGCCGGCCGTCGACAGCAGCCGCTCGCGCGCAGCAGACCATCAACACAAGCAGCAACTTGCAGTGAAGCGCCGACTTCACGAGCAATTTACCGCCGCCACGTTCGATCGTTTTGTATGCCACTTTCTCCGTTATGTAGGCAACCTAACCCTCTAGGACCCCCTTCAATTAGTTTATTTTATTTCGCTATGTACGCGACGAGAATCGAGTGTCAAAATCGAGAAAAATCTCGAATTCCTGGATATAGAGACTGTCCCAAAGTCCCTAGTTTGAGTCTCGATTTCTTTCAAACCATCAACCAATTTTGAAATCCATCTGAATAGATTTATAGAAACCTAATCGAGATTAAAACCCATTAATTAGTTTATTTTTGTGACTATTACTTTCTGTTCAAAATTTTGTTAAAGTTATCCGAAAATCTATTTTCAAAACATTAAAATTCATCCACACGACGTGCGTCCCGCCAATCCGGGCGACGTGGACGCGAACCGAAAGCATCGAAAGGTGCGAATCAACTTCGTGGATGTGTGGGCTTTGACGGAATTCAAATTGGTTGCGTGTGCCGACGAATTTGATGCGTATCCGTAAAAAATTACTGTATCGGCCTTTTCAAAATTCTCCAATTACTTTGTGCACGTTCGTCAGATCAAGTCGAAACTTGTGCCAACAGGACCGTATCATTATTCTGGTCCTGTATGCCAAGTTTGATCCGATACTTAGACAGTTGATTGTATCACCATTTTGCGGGCCCCACGATCTAACTCAACGGACAAAATTGTGCACTGCCCACCGGAATCCAACTTTGGACATACCGTTGGGTTCGTCTCGGCAAAACAAATTCTTAGACATATAGTTTGACAACTTTAGAGACCATTGACTCTGGCACATTTTTGGTACAAAGCGGATCCAACGGCGGATACCATTTTGACCCAAAATTACCGTTTTGCCCCTATTTCCAGAATTGGACTTAAGGACAGGCAATCCTAGCTATTTTGACTAATCTGGAAACATTGGTAACATCTATTACAGCTTCTGGAGGCAGTTGTAAGACTTGGACTTTTCTGACTTGTTGATTGGCGATATATTGTTGGTTCTCCGTGCAACCCTCACGCAAGTACACCTTGCCAACTCTACAGTATTTACATGCTTTCCAATATTTTCAGTATTTTTGCTTTGTTACATATCTTTCTTATTTTCTCTCATGATTCTTTCTAGTTACACGTGTACGTAGATTTTGATTTTTCTTTCTATACTACTTGTTCTATCTTTCCTATCTTGTTCATGTCTAGTGATAGTATTGATATGCATGTGCTATGTTTCTCCTGACCTGTTTGACTTGGACTTGACCTTAGTCTAAATTTTGGTACTTGATTGACTTGACCCGGTCATGATCGTTTGATTTGACCCTGACCTGTTATTAGACGTGACTATACCTGACCACCTCGTTTGTGAGCTCCCATCGAGTGCGAATGAGCCTTACTATAGTTAGAGATTACCCATCGGCTACTGACTATAGGACTGTGAGCTCCTATCGGGCTGCGGTTACCCCGACTTACTATTAGTCACGCTTGATAGCACTATCCTTGACGGTATGCCATTTATACTTATTCGTTAGTCTCATATTGTTCCTTGTACCATTTCTTATTTTCTCGCATGTTATTTACTGTACAGTAGGCATGTATATTATGTGTCTTAATAGTCCTCTGAGGACCTGGTGATCTCTCCAGGTATAAGATGTATGATACACCGATGGAGGATGATTTCTACACCGAGACTGCAGGTATATTTAGTTGATGTTTTATCTTTCTCTTCCGTGATTAGATTTTGTCCTATATTTGATTCTTGCTACATTATAGCCTAGTCTTGTTCAAGCTTCTATTTTCCTCTAGCTTTTTCATGATAAATATGTTATTGGGGATCCACTCTAACATATTTATCTATTCTAGAATTAGTGTAGCATGGCCTGATCAGCCTTACTGTACTTGATTCGTCATACTTATCATTATTATGTATTGAGATAGTTAATCTAGAATAACCAGACAGCTTATACGTATTCGAGCTGGGCCGGAGTCCTCTCGATGCGTAGCTGGCATGTATACGTATCCTAGTCCTACTTATTTTGGGACTGGGGCTTACATGTTTTTGTGGTGGCCCATGCAGGTCGAGTTGTCGTTTCAGTTACATTACTGTGTCGAGCGGGCCTGCGACATGACTAAACCCTTAGGAATCTCAATCCACAACTGTCTTGACAATTCTTTTGGAAATTTCTCTACCGCCCTTGAACTTCGTATTTGCTCTCGATTACTCTTCCTTGCTTTCTTGTATCACTTCTCGTCCCTTCCAATTTCGGAGTGACGAAAAATCGTGCTATATAGGATTTATCAGAAATTCTTAAGTTATAGTGTAAGTTAGTCTGCTTATTGTATTGTAATTGCTTGATAGATAATGGGGATTAGAGATGCCATATGCCACGGGGCATGATGTTTTGATGAGTTAGTTTAACCAAAGGTGGGTAGATGTCCTCAATATAGAAATAAATAGATGATTACTAGGTTACGTCCTTATGGTAGTCACTCGAATAAAGAAAAGGGTGGTAGTTTTAGTGTAATGATTGACCCTCTACAAGAATAAAGTGGCCAAAGTCTAACCTAACCCATTTACTATTATACCTTGTTAATTTAGAGTGAGGAATTAGGCGGATTAGTAGGTACCACTTAGCTTGGTAAAAAAGGAGACTCATATAATGGTTAGGAGAGACACATCTTCAATGTGATCTTTGCAAGGCCGCCAGTACCAAGAAGAGCCACTGGAGATAAGTCTCTATAGTTTTACGATATAAAGGTTACAAATCCAAATTGTTTAGACTTAATTATAACTTGACTTATTAGGAGACCATGTAGTGACCTAGCGTATCCCTTAACCTATTCATAGTTATCCTAGCACAGTTCTTGTTAGTGAGCCTTATTTTAATTTCGAGGACGAAATTCTTTTAAGGTGGGTAGATTGTAAGGACCCTGATTTTTGGAAAAAAAATTTAGTATTTCTAATTATTAGGTTGTATTTTATATTTAATTATGATTATATATGCACTTTTTTGTGTCTTTGATTTTTGGAGCACAAGACATGCTCATCTCTTGAAACTTCCTTCATGAGTTTTATAGTAGACATGATGACCTTCAACTTGATATATTATGTCTCATCCAAATTTGTCCCCTAGCATCCTTTTGACTTCACACAACTTCGAGTTAAATTTAGGCTATTTGATTATTTACCGTAAATATAGACCTAACTTTCAACGTGAGTTCGGAACTCGATATAGATCAAAACCGTTTGACCCAATATATGGTTTTTGACCCATTTTGAGTCTACGACACACATACCAAGGGGGTGCCACTCAATCGAGTTCCCATGTGCTATTTATTTACAAATGGCACGAGAGACTTATTGGTTGACTCTTAGAGTTCGATTAAATTAGAACATAAATTTGGACCCTAACCTAGCCAACCCCACCTAGTAGGAAGTCATGTTAGGTTGCCATGACAGTATAATTATTATGGATTTATTTTAGGATGTTATACAGTCAAATAGATTTAAATGCAATCTTGTATATATATGATTATTTATAATAGCCTATTATTGTATATAAATATGGTCTTAGCCATGGATAAGTTTTGTGATATATGTCGAGTAGGAATTTTGGCACGGTTAACGTGGTTGTGTGTTTTGACTAGTATTTTATCCATGATAGGGAAGGCCCGGCCAAAGCTGTGTCCCAAGTAGGAAAACCAGGTAAAGTTGTGACTTAACCCCCACCGATGAAGTATTTATTTATTAATTAGATATAATATTTTTTATGACCCGGTTGTGCCCAATCAGCCCGAACTGGACCCAAACAATTCTAAGACCATGTAGGCTGTAGTGGACCAAAGACGACCATGTAGGCATAAGCGTGTGCAAATATTTCTTAAATTATTTTAGAAATTGATATTGTATTCCTAATTATTTTATTATTGTACAAAAATTTGTAATTTTATTATTAAATAATATTTTATAACAATTTTACAGTTTTCTGCACCCAAATAAGGGTGTGTGGTAAAGTTCACCCATTGGGACTATTTTTATTATTTTATTATTATTAAAGTTATTTTGTGGAGATTAAATAAACATGTTTATTCTATTTAGATATTATTAGTATTATTGAATCGATTTATTGTACATTTAATTTATATATATATATATATATATATTATATATGTAGATTTTAATTATATCAAATATTTGATCGATAACATTTAAATTTTATTTGGATTTAAATAGATTTCTGGTGTATATATGGATATATGCATATACATATATCTATATATATTAGATGTATATATAGAAAGAAAGAAAGAAAAGATTTGAAAAAAAAAAATAAAGAAACAATATCTCGCGAGATTTTGGAAACCAAAATCTTGCGAGTTATAAACTCCCCCCCCCCCCCCTCGTTCACAGCAAACCCGAGCCGCTCGCGTATATATAGAGAGATTGAGATCGAAAAAGAAAAAGAAAAAAAACCAAACCCTACCCTCGCCACAGCATCCCCGGCCACCAGCGCATCCATGCGCCACCGTGCGGCCGCCAGGGACCGCCGGAGGTCGGCCGTCGACAGCGGCCGCTCGCGCGCAGCAGACCATCAGCACCAGCAGCTACTTGCAGTGAAGCGCCGACTTCACGAGCAGTTTTCCGCCGCCACGTTCGATCGTTTTGCATGCCACTTTCTCCGGTATGTAGGCAACCTAACCCTCTAGGATTCCTTCAATTAGTTTATTTTATTTCGCTATATACGCGACGAGAATCGAGTGTCAAAATCGAGAAAAATCTCGAATTCCGGGATATAGAGACTGTCCCAATGTCCCTAGTTTGAGTCTCGATTTCTTTCAAACCAGCAATCAATTTTGAAATCCATCTGAGTAGATTTATAAACAACCTAACCGAGATTAAACCCATTAATTAGTTTATTTTTGTGACTATTAGTTTCTGTTCAAATTTTGTTAAAGTTTTTCGAAAATCTGTTTTTAAAACATTAAAATTCATCCATACGACGTGCGTCCGCCAATCTGGGCGACGTGGTTGCGAACTGAAAGCATCGAAAGTTGCTTACTGACTTCGTGGACGTGTGGGCTTTGACGAAATTTAAATTGGTTGCGTGTGCGCGACGAATTTGATGCGTATCCGTAAAAAATTACCGTATCGGCCTTTTCAAAATTCTCCAATTATTTGTGCACGTTGTTAGATCGAGTCGAAACTTGCGCCAACAGGACCGTATCATTTTTTTGGTCCTGTATGATAAGTTTGGTCCGATTCTGAGACAGTTGATTGGATCACCGTTTTACGGGATCCTTGTTTTGCGGGGCCCACGATCCAACTCAACGGCAAAATTGTGCACGGTCCACCGGAATCCAACTTTGGACATACCGTTGGGTTCGTCTCGTCAAAATAAATTCTTACACATGTAGTTTGACGACTTTAGAGACCATTGACTCTGACACGCTTTTCGGTGCAAAGCGGGTCCAACGGCGGACACCGTTTTGACCCGAAATTACCATTTTGCCTCTGTGTCCAGAATTGGACTTAAGGACAGGCAATCCTAACTATTTTGACTAATCTGGAAACATTGGTAACATCTATTACAGCTTCTGGAGGCAGTTGTGAGACTTGAATTTTCTGACTTGTTGATTGGCGATATATTGTTGGTTCTCCGTGCAACCCTCAGGCAAGTATACTTGCCAACTCTACAGTATTTACATGATTTCCTATATTTTTAGTATTTTTGCTTTGTTTATATCTTTCTTATTTTATCTCATGATTCTTTCTAGTTATACGTGCACGTAGATTTTATTTTTCTTTCTATACTACTTGTTCTATCTTTCTATCTTGTTCATGTCTAGTGATAGTATTGATATGCTTGTGCCATATTTCTCCTACCTGTTTGACTTGGACTTGACCTTAGTTGAATTTCGGTACTTGATTGACTTGACCCGGTCATGATCGTTTGATTTGACCCTGACCTGTTATTAGACTGACTATACCTGACCACATCGTTCGTGAGCTCCCATCGAGTGTGAATGAGCCTTACTATAGTTAGAGATTCCCCATCGGCTACTGACTATAGGACTGTGAGCTTCCATCGGGCTGCGGTTACCCCGACTTACCATTAGTCACGCTTGATAGCACTATCCTTGACGGTATGCCATTTATACTTATTCGTTAGTCTCATATTGTTCCTTGTACCATTTCCTATTTTCTCGCATGTTATTTACTGTACAGTAGGCATGTATATTATGTGTCTTGCTAGTCCTCTGAGGACCTGGTGATCTCTCCAGGTATTAGATGAAGGTATAGTACACCGATGGAGGATGATTTCTACACCGAGACTACAGTATATTTAGTTGATGTTTTATCTTTCTCTTTCGTGATTAGATTTTGTCCTATATTTGATTCTTGCTATATTATAGCCTAGTCTTGTTCAAGCTTCTATTTTCCTCTAGCTTGTTCATGATAAATGTGTTATTGGGGATCCACTCTAACTTATTTATCTATTCTAGAATCAGTGTATCATGGCCTGATCAGCCTTACTGCACTTGATTCGTCATACTTATCATTATTATGTAGATTGAGATATAGTTAATCTAGAATAACCAGACAGCTTATACGTATTCGAGCTGGGCTGGAGTCCTCTCGATGCGTAGCTGGCATGTATACGTATCCTAGTCCTACGTATTTTGGGACTGGGGCGTTACATGTATTTAGCGACGTATGTAAATGACGTCGTTGGACGTCACTATCAGCGACGTTTAGGACTAATAGCAGCGACTGTAATTATAGTTTGGAAAGAACAAGTCGCTATGTAGTCGCAAAACTCGCTGATGTATTTTATTCAGCGACGTTTTGCGACATTTAATCATTTCCATCTCAATCCTATTTCTGAAGCGACGTCTCACTTAGACATCGCTAAAAACTTTTATTTAGGGTTCTGGAACCCGATCGATTTCATTTTATTTTCCAAATTTTCATTCTCCCGCCGAGCGCTTGTTTCTCTCCCCCTCCCCCTCTCGTCTCCGGCGACTGCTCCCCTCCGACGAGCTCCTCCCCTCCGGAGGCCTCCCCCGACGACCCCTCCCTCTGGTGTTGCCTCCCCCCGACGACCGCTCCCTCTCATTTCTCTCCCCCTCCCTCCGGCATTGCTCCATCCCTTTCGTCTCTGGCGAGGCCTCCCCCAGACAACCCCTCCCTCCGGCTTGCCTCCCCCTGACGACCGCTCCCTCTCGTTTCTCTCCCCTCCTCCCTCCGTTGCCTCCTCCCCTCTTGTCTCCGGCGACCGCTCCCTCATGGTGACCTCATCGTCGCTCCTCTTCTTATACACATATAACATGTGTATGTAATGAATGATATGTGTAATGTCATGCATGTTGGTAAGCACATATGAATGCATATATGTATGCAAATGGAATACATGGATATATGCAAGTTATAAATGCAATGTTTGGATAACATATGAAATGTAATGTATAGGTAAGCATTAATGTAGGTAATGACATGTAATCATGTGATGCATATGTATAAAGAATAGAATGGGTGAATGTATTATGCATGTTTAGATAACATATGTGATAGACATATATGTATGCACAAATGCCATGAACTAATAATCAAGTGTAATGCATATATGTTAAGAAATGAATGCATGAATGAATGTAGAAATGCAAGCATCTATGTAAATATTCCTATGATTGAATGAATGCAAGTTCAAATATATGAATGTAATGTAAGCCTGTATATATATGTAATATGTGTTCTCTATGACTTGTGATGGTGTGTGTTTGATAGCCTAGGCTTGGTTAGGCCTATTGAGACTTGACTGGACTAGGATTGACCTAGTTGACTTGTGTAATTGACCAAGGTTTGACTTTGACCTATGTGACCTAAAATCATGTAGATTGCATTGTATCTTTCAATTCTATGATAGATCTCTCATTTATTTGTCAATTACTGTATTTCAGTTCTAGTTAGTTTTATGTGATTCTCTGATAGTTCTCTCATTCATTTTCAACCGCTCCCCCTGTGAATATCGATTTTACCAGATGGCACCCATCCCAGCGGCGGCACGTATAGATATCGTCCCTCGTCGGTACAGAGACGCCTAGGCCAGATCCTGAGGCAAAATTATGGTAGTCCTTGGATAAACTACTCGGATGCTCCGGGCGATAGGAAGGCCTACTGGTTTGCGCGCTTCAAGGTTAAAATAGATTTACTTTTAGCATGAATCATTTGATTTATGCATATTATATACTGAAAAATATTTGGTTTGCATACTCTTCTAGGATATGTTTTCTATCTACCGCACCGGGCCGAGCTGATCGAGGGAGGTTTCTGCTGTCGTTGCTAAGCTGATCCGTGACGGTATCAATGATCAGAAGGTTCGTGATCGTGCCGAAAAGCGATCCAAGGTTGGATCACCCCTGATCAGTGGGATACGATGAAGGCTCGATTCAATGAGCCAAGGTACAAGAAAAATTCGAGAAGGCCAAGGCGGCTAGGCAGCATGCCTCGAAGTGGTACGGTTGGTCGATTCCGATGACGGAACATTTCGTCGTCTGGTATGTATTTTTCTTTTGGAAATATTATTTTAATATAAATTCATAAAATATTACTAAGATAATATATTTAATTACAGGTAAGGAAGGTCGGTAATCGACATGGTGACCGTCTTCCTGGCTACCCATCGGAAGGGCGAAGGCCTTATTGACGAGAGGGCGAGCTTGCCTATGTAGTATTAATACTATTTGTTAATTATAATACTTCGTGTTAATTTTAATATAACTTAGTAAATATGCATGCAAATAAATATTCATGTAGTTAGTAATAATAAGTACATTAATTAGAGATTAAAATCATAGAGTATATCCAACTTTCTAGGCTGAGTATCAGAGGCTTCGGGACCGGGCGACTGCTAGTGCACCTACTGCGGGAGAGGCCGGTACTTCCTCGCAGCCCACTCAAGCTCCGTCGATGGACGAGCTGTGGATGACCGCCGTGGTGGCCTCCGTAGGGGTACGTACTACGGTACGGGATCCTATGGCGCCCTAGTTGCGAGCCAGTCCTCTAAGGCATCCCCCGCTAGTGTGCATGGTCCAGAGCCGTCCCAGGAGTCTGCCCGAGTCCACCAGATGATGGAGTCTCTCCGAGATGAGCTGCTATACGATTCAGGACCAGTCTCAGCACCAGTCGGACGAGCCTGCGCTTATAGCACGATTGGATGCGCTCGACCGCAGCATTATGGAGCTCCGAATATGACTGAGCGGACAGAGCGGAGCGTCACCGATCTTAGAGAGTTGACGGAGTGTAGCGTATTGGATCTGCAGGCATCACAGATGACCATGGTGTAGGAACCCTAGAGGGGGTGAATAGGGTCAAGCTAACTAATCAAGCACTTAGCACAAGCTAATTGGCAATTTAAAAATATAAGTGCAAGAGAAGAAGCAATCACAAAACCGACACCCGATGTATCCTGGTATCCTCCCTAGAGGCAATCCAGTCCCGAAACTCTCTTCATTTAATCCACTATTTGAGCAAATAGTTACACACGAGTTTGGATCCGAAGAACTCGCTAACTTCTTACACGAGAGCTTTAATCCGAAGGCCTCTCCGACTTCAACCGAGAGTTTGGATACGAAGACTCTCCAACTTCAACCGAGAGTTTGGATACGAAGACTCTCCAACTTCAACCTTTCACAATAGGTTTTGATCTTATACAATAAGATGAAGATCTTACTTTTCAAGTCAATAACTCTAACATAATTTGTGGATGGCAAATGAAAGCTTTGTAGAGTTGTTTGTGGATAGGCTTTGGTGGTTTAGAAATTTTTAGGATCAAAGCATCAACCTTGAATGAAGGGGTTCAAGGCTATTTATAACCAAAGCATTGAAAAGAGCTCAAAGGCAACTTTTCAGACAGCGACGGTATACCGTCGGTATGGACCGGTATACCGTCGGTATGCCGGTCTGGAATTACAACGGCTAGAAATATAGCCGTTGGGATCATTAAATGCTCGAAATCCGACGTTGAATTTCAACGTTATTGAACCGTATACCGTCGGTATGAACCGGTATACCGTCGGTATGCCGATTTTGTATACAGAAAACTTTCTGTGAACAAAATCGGTATACCCAGTATAGACCGTATACCGTTGGTATGCCGATTTTTAGCCGAAAATGATCATGGGCTAGTTTCTACCCTAGCTTTCGATTTTTCCATCCATTTCTTGTGTTTACAATTATTCCTAAGACTCATTACAGACTCCAGATATACTTAGACAGGTGCAGGCTTCTTCAGAGTCATAAATGATGATGGCATGGCTTGGCTTCTTCTTTGATAGGTGCTGGCTTTTTCCCTTGGCGGCAGCTGTCCAAAGATATCCAGTTTATGAAAACTGAATACCTTTCGGGGGCTTCGCCCCCGAACCCCCGAGGGCTGCCCCCTCGACCCCCATCCGGTGACCGGACAGCGGAACCCCGAGTGCGTGGCTCCGGAGATGTCGTCGGGTGGTTCAGAGAAATCTTGTGGATCCGTCGTCTTTGGTCCACCATGATTTCTTCATTGCATATGTCCATATTGATCTTGCTTATTGCTTTTTTGCATGTACATGTTAGACGAACAAAGCAATATATAGTAGCAAGTGTGATAATTTTAATGCACATTAGAACAATAATGAGTTTAAGTATAAATGCTAAGGTGATAGCATAATTGTTTAGATATCATAATGATTAAAATTAATTGAATAACCAAAATCAAAAACATAGTTTTGATTTTGGCAACCCGATTAAATTTAAGATAGATAAGCTCATATCACTAATATGTAAACCAATAGGCACATATCACCAAAGGTATAAGTATAAGTAGAAATGCTATAGCGATAGTATAAAGATTAGTGATAAAGAAATGCTAAACTTAACATATTAACCATATTCAAAAACATGATACAATCATTGGGCCAACACATGGACGAGGCTAGATTGGTGCAGGATTCGATGGCTGATAGCAGTGATAGAATGTTATCTACCATGGATTCATACCACCAGACTTACAGCGTTGAAGCGTTATCGTCCTCCGGGTGCGCTTTATCGTCGTCGACTCTGCCGGCACCACTGCCTTCTTCATCGACACCGACTCCACCGACGTCACTACCTCCTTCATCGGTGTCAATTTACAGGAGGACTATGAGCTTTTCTTAGCCCTTCATCGCGGCATGCCCCATCCTGCTCCAGATCCCCAGTAGTCCTAGTTAGGACTGTTTGTATTGAGTGTTTGAGTATTTGTATTTGTTTGTTTGTGACACTTATTTGTTTGTGACACTTGTTTGTTGGTTGCATAGATACATTGGATATTGCTTGTGTAGACCCATGACAATTTGGATATTGGTTTATATATGTTGTGTGGACTTTGTAATTTTATGTTGTTATTCGTTTCATTTGGATGTTAATTTACCGGTGTTGAGTGTTCCACCGAAGGGTCGGCGAACCCAGGGATAAAATGTGTTTGTGTATTGTGTTCAGATTAAACTGCAGGGAGAAAATGATTCTGTGGAGAAAACTGTATACTGCAATTTTTTTTTCAAATTTAGCGACGTCTAGCGACATTTACCGACTCTTTCCGATAGCATGTTGCGTCGGTAAACGTCACTAAACTGGCATATATTGTCATTTTACCGACATATAGCGACGTCAGTTTCGTCGGTATGAGTCGGTAACCGTCGGTATACGTCGCTAAATTTCCCAATTTTACCTCATTTTCCAGGATATACCGATATATAGTGACATCAAAAACGTCGAATATATACCAACGCATAGCGACATCACAAACATCAGTAATTTTCCCAGGGAATACCACGTATAGCGACATCATAAACGTCGTATTTTATCGACGAAACAACGGTAAACGTCGGTATATTATCGACGTATATTTGAGTCGGTAAACGTCGTGTTGGCGACGATCAGCAACCTCTTTCCAAACAGCGACTAAGGTTTCCGCGACAAGAGAAAGACGTCGCTAAATATGTCGCTAAAATGGTTCAGCGACGTCTTTAGGTGTTTTAGCGACGTCTTTAGGCGTCGCTAAAATGACTCATTCTGGTAGTGGGGGGTAGACGCTCAGGAACCTCAAGTGTAGGCGGATCAACTGTTCCAGTGTCGCATGTTTGAACTATCTGAAAAACAGAAAACTGTTAAAATGTCCTAAACCTAAAAACAACAAGTGTTTATAGAATACAATATACCCGATGTACCGACTTCCTATGCTGTGATCAAGTTTCCCTAGTTTAATCAAGTCCCCCAATAGTACACTAATACCTATGTACCATTAGGACAGACCTGCATGGGCCACCACTAAAAATATGTCACGATCCGCTCCCGAATAATCGGACACCAGTCGGACACGCCCAGCCTTCGTCATTAGACACGACGAAGTAAGCTGTACCAAGATAGGAAATCTAACCAGATAAACATGAATGTGTACAATCACAGCAACTATAAAATGTTCCCAGAATGATCACCATAATCCACTGATCATAATATCATAAAAGTACTAGAGACAACAAAAAAAAAACTATGAACTCACAATGTACAATATCTCGAGGAAGAGCTAAAATAATCTAAACCTGAAACCTCAAGCTAAGTCATGACTCATCTTGCTCAGCTAAGATCTCGGGCTCTGCCCATAAGGTAGAACAATATCCTGCAAGTACACCTGCAACATATCCTAGCCAGGAGCGGAGCTAAGTATATCCAGGAAATGAACATGAACATCATGATATGGAAATGAATATAGGAAAAATATAAAGTATGAGAAATAAGAACATGAAATGAAACCTGAACATGAATACTAAAAAATAAACAGAGAATACAGGGAACATAAAATAAACCTGAACATGAAATATACAATGAACCTGACGTGTGCAATATATCGAAATACATCCAGAATGTGTGATCGGCTTGGGTAGATTCAGGGAACATGAAATGGTACAGCTTCGGTCCCGCGTACACGATGTGAGGCCTAAACTATTCACATGAATTGTAACTCGGATTTGATCACACATCTGTAGTATTTTCTTCCCAAACACAAGTAACACAGGGAATAAAATACGAGACAATCTCATAAAACATCGTGTCAACAAGAAGATACAAGCATGAATGTAGAAAATCACAAGACATAAGTAATGGACAAGTCCGAGGAGTATACTTGCCTTGATCAGGGTGATCGAGAATAGGGAGATCGTAATCTCTCTGTCCACCTATTTTTAGATACAAGTTGGTTAGGTTCTACAATAAAGATATTATCTAACTTAACCATTTGCTAACCAAAACTAGCTTATATGGTTACTTGCTAATTTTTTACATATACAACTAGACAATAATTTTACTAACTAGCCATTTGAATATATACATGTATATGCCACTACTTATAAAGAAGTTTGCTAACTGTCTAGCTAACTATATACTAGCTACCATATTTTGGAGAATATACATTTTATAGTTTAATCAAAATAATTAATAATGGAAACTATTAACTTAAAATAAATCTAAGAAATAAGTTAGAATTTATATAACATTTGAAATATTTATCATTATAAGTAACCCAAATATTATCACAGTAGTGTTCAATATTCAGCCCAAGACCCAAAACAGTACAGCATAAGGTATCTATAATCATAGCCACCATCTAACTTAAAAATGATACTTGCAAATATCCCTAGCTCTAGATGGTAGAGACCAACCAAGCCCTGTACTGTTACTCATTCATCCCTGGCCCAAGCTTACTCCACATCCCAGATACATCCCCAGCCTAGTAAACATCAACTCTAATTAAGCAACATTCAAAATCAATGTCTAGAAGAACATTCGAATTTAAATGTTCCTCCAAGCTATACCCCCGCTCTTCTTTCTGATACTTCAAATCATATAGCTACACAACCCATTCAATATAGATACTTCTAATACAGAGTTCCCATAGAATGGACCCACACATGAATACCCCAAGCCCAAAGTTCTAGCCTCGACTCAACTACTGTTATGCTCAATTCAACGTTCGAAGATATGTTGATGCATTACACCATATGGTTCCCAGTGTTAAGAGATCATTAACATCTTGGATAAATTGAACACTGCCTCCAAAAACTCAGAAAATCTTCAAGGAATCAAAATCAACTTACAATTTCTAAGTAGCAAATTTTTCTAATCAAGATACATCAATCCACACTCCTACGCTGCCCACTCTTTCAGAAAAATGATACAGTCGATCAAAATCCACAATCAAACACTAAGAATCCATAATTTATCACAGGTCGAAAAAAATTGAACACCGAACTCACCGATCCGGACTTCGGAGATGATCGCGTTCCCGCCGAATGTTCGTCAAGTCCTTGGGGAAATTCGAGTTACTAAAGAAGGGGAAAAATCGATCAGAATGATCCTGGTCCAAATCCGAGCGTGAAATCGGAACCAAAAAAATTTAAAAGAGAAACAGATTCTTCAAGGAACTGAAGTTAACATACCTCGGTTGTCGACGATGAGTTCTCGGCGAAGAACATCGCCGAGGTGAAGGGATGCGGTCGAAAAAACGAAGAAGATGATATCATCGCAAATATCCCGTCCGCCTACACTGTGGGGAAGTCGTCCCCCTACTGCGACGGAGAAGCCGTATGGTCGTCGTGCGTCCCCCGTCGAGGAGGCCGGGCCTAGTCGCCACGATGGTGGAGACAGACCACCCTGGCCATTGCCATTGAAAATTAGGGTTAGGGCACGGAAATGGGGAAGGGAAGATGGGAGCTCTCGAGAGCTGCTGAGCTTCTAAAAAATGTGGAATAGAGAGAAAATTGCTTTCTCTCTCCTCTTCCCCTAATATAGCAGCCAGTAAAGAAAAGGAATCTTACAGAAAGCCCTCCCCTCTCTAAGTATTTACAATAATACCTAAATTATGTTAGAGAATTAATTAGGTTGTTAGAGAATTAGTTACAAGGTTGTTAGAATCTTGGGAAACACTAATTTGTTAGAAACATGGACAATACGCCAATTTAGTTATTCCCAAGAATTAATGATAAAAATAATTCAAAATAATATTAGGAATTATAAATATTAAACAACTTAAATATTGTTTAATAAAAATTTATAAATAGTTCAAAAATTCATGAAACTGGAAAAGTGGGGTTACACGTTGGGAGGAACAATTCGTGGGTACAAGTTGTTGGGAGAGGAAAGGGCAACAACGTGTATGATACCAGAATGTTGGTCTCCTAGCCATCGATGTATTCAGACTTCCTCCAGCTGACTATCTGCTACCAGTGCTCCTCATACTCCTATTACTACCAATCGTATGGATTGGATGGAGATTATATTGGAGGATTTACAGAGATAGATGAGAGAGCTTATGGAGAGGATGCCTCATCCTACTGGTCCTGCTCCTTCTGCTATTGTCGTTGGTCATACTGCTTCTCCTTCGACTACTACTCCTGGCCATGCTGCTCTTTCTACTTCTACTTCTCCTCTTGGTCGTGCTTCTCCTTATATTTCTTCTAATTATATTCTTTAAGGATGTCACATAATAGACCTTAAGTGACAGGTATATTTTCACTTGTCATATTGAACTTGCCTTTGATTTTCATCAAAAATTAATATTTTATTTTAATGACAATTGAATGACGACCAATAAAACATAGCATTGACGGATTTAACTGTGTGACAATATACAACTATTGTCACAAATTAAATTAAGAGTGACAACAAAAATTACTTGTCACAGAAATATCCCTTTCAGTGACAAGTTTTACATTTGTCATATACCACTTGTCACAGAAATCCAAATTTCTTGTACAGATTGGATGCACAACTAGTAGTACCCGCCATCGCCAACTCTAGATACCTAACAATGGGCCTAGTTTTGTAATGTTCATGGCTAATTTATTTGTTACTATTGTACTTACAGGGGCGGCCCTGGCCCAAGGCAGGCCGGGCAACGGCCCAGGGCACCCCGACAGAAGGGGGTACCAATGTGGAACTGTCTATAATAAATTTAGTATGTATCATGTGCCTTTTTTAAACCAAAAGCATTATGGTATGTGGATACAATGCTAGACTTATTTAAGAGGTCTTTGGTTCAAATCTTGACTACAACATTTTTTTGTTTTATTTATACTTTTTTTATATTATCTATGGAGGCCCATTTTGAAAGTTTTGCCTCGGGCCCCCAATTGCTCAGGGCCGGCCCTGTGTACTTATCATCAGAGACTTCATTGTATGTACTACTTGGTAGTCTTTTGTACTTTATTGTACTTTTCTGTGTGATGTGGATATATTTACTTGCATTTGTGTGATTTACTTTTCGTTTGTATGTTAATATGATTATTATTTTCATTAGTTATGATTGTCATCTATATTACATAGAACAATGAATGTTGTATAAGGGGGGAATCCAACTAGCAATGACCAATGTATTGGACGCGTGCGAAAGCGTTTGCCAACCCACCTGACCAAAACCAACTCCCGTCTAACGGACACCAAGTACAAGATGAAGACAAGTATATGGCGGTGACGTACGTCACCTGGACAAATCCCAACCTTTAATAATTCAAATAAAATTATAAGATTGACAGAACTCACGTTGAACCCTTTGTCCTAATAGGTTCAACCCCCTCACCACTCTCAAGAAGAAAAAAAAGAAGATTACAATTGAGATCACTCACCAACCCATAGCAAACTTCCTAACCGAAGTTGACAACTCCTCGATTAGATCTTCTTCTTCCTTCTGTCTTGGATGGCGAAGTCCTAAGAGCAAAGTACAAACTTTCTCTTAAATTTTCTTGTGGACAAGCACCCCGAATCTCGACTTTTGTGCTTTGTACTTATTTTTGTGCCTCCACCCTCATCCCTATATATATGATGAGAAAATCATATTTTAGGTCATAATATGATTTCTTAATTAGGAAGCCCTCAAATAAAAATTATATTACACCTAAAATAGCCCATCAATATCCTATTTTAGATCATAATATGATTTCCTAAATTAAGAATAATATTATATCTAAAATAGTACAACACCAATTATGACATCCAAATCTAATCAAATATTTGTTTAGATTTGGATTCCACAAGTATGTTGTTACCAAATCCAGGGACTCCAACACAATGATAGAGATAATTTATATGTATCAGATACATAATTTATCGCTAGCGACGCCTTAGTGACAAAATTTTTGTTATTATATTTTTATCTAGCGACGGAATAGGGACGGAAGATTTCATCGCAAAGATTAAGTTGTTTGGACAAATTTATCATTAGTGGCAGAATTACTCGTCACTATTTCGTGGTATAAATTTAGGTACATACTCATTCGTTGTTGTTTGTCGCTAAACGTTTCGTTGCTGAGACGTTGGGTTTGACAGAACGTTAGCGACGTCTTAGCAACATTACATTTGTGGACGAATTTTTTCCCGCAGTCATCCCATCGTTATTTGCCTAGTGCCGGTAATGTCAAAATTTTGCCAAAAAATTGCCTAGGGACATGGTTTTGTTCTTTCAAATGAACTATGATATCGACTTCTTTAAAGATGACAAAAAACACCTTTGACCGCTAAAAGACTTTCTTTTTTATAAGCCCTGTATGTGTTATTCACACACGAAGCAAACCATCATGTTTTGAAATGAGTTCCATATCGATTTGAAATAGGTTTAGTGTTAAAAGATATTTTTAGTTGAGATATAAAAACGTCATATAAAAAAACAAGTAATTTGGGATAATCATAGTCCAACAACATTTTGGTATCAGTTTCTTTTTTTTTTTTGAAACTAAAAAAAAAAAAATTTATACCAAAATGTTGTTGGACTATGATAATCATAGTCCAACATTTTGGTATCAGTTGCCAATAAGTATTTGTCCATTCTTGCATGTCATACTCAAATTAAAATAGTTCACTTTTATAGCCATAGGTACACGACGATAGCAACGTAGATATTTTGTAAATTTTCTTAACCTCCTTTTGTAGCTCCACTCATACATTATCATCTATGATCCATCCATCTTCCACTCAAACATTCTACTCAAGAGGCATACGGACATAATCAATAACTTGTACCTCAAGTGATAAAACAAGAAATTGGATATGATTAAACTTGAACTTACTGACATAATTTTTGTTCATCACATAAAAAGAAATCACTGGTTGATCAACCAAACCACTATAAGAACTATTGGAGGTTAACGAGGAGCTAACACTCCATGACTTAAGAAGCTAGCAACCATTCTCCCTATTCTAGAAGAGGTTTTCGATTAGGCTCTTTCAAGCTTATCTACAGGTTTTCTAATATCAATTGCTTCACAAAAGTTCAGAAATCCCATGTATTGGTGTTGCTTGATCATGTCCATACTCTTCTGCGCCCCGACAACACCTGAAGGAAGGAAAAATGAAACATTAGAAGAGTTAAGAGTAGTTGATACACATTACATGTAAATATTATAAAGATTTATTGATAGCATACCCATTGTCAGAGCGCTGGCGAAGATGACAGCAGAGAGGATGAAGACTATGAGAGATGCTCTTTTAAGCGTCTTCACTATCTTCCTAACGAGGAATTGACCCCCAAATCCAGCGGTTATGGATACACCAATAAGATACAGCGCTACAAGTATGAATTGGTATCAGTCTTAGTTAATTAGCTAGCACTGCAATATAGTTTATGCTACAGGTAAGGTATATGAGGTAGATTGGACTAATTACCATATGGTATGGGAAATCGACCCAGGAAGTAGAACTCGACTACTGAGAGGGATGAGGAGAACAACATCACAAATGTTGCCGTCGCACTTGCCACCTACCAAGTTATTAGAAATGAAAATGATTCATCAATTAAAATTTTGAATAACAAATAATGAGAAAGTAATGCTTGTTAAAAGTCCACATTCAACCAAGATGAGTACGTGAAGTATTAAAATTTTGTCTTAGTTTTTTGTTTTTAGTGGAATAGTGATAAATATGTCTATGTTTGACTCAAGACAAATTTGATGGTTATATCAGAGAAAAACCTTAGATGAGGGTGGCAGCAGGATGTAACGTCCCAAATGTTTTGTCCCGTCCGAGACCAAGTTGCATAACCTTTCTACGGACCAAGGTTATGCGGGAAGCTTCTAGAACATCCCAGAACATAGCGGAACTCTCTGGAAGACGGTGGATTTCTCTGGAAGGCCCAAGATCCTTCTAGGAGGCCCAAGAACCTTCTGGATGGCCCGTGAAGTTTCCTTTTATATTCTCAGGGAATAACCTGGAATATGCCGTTCCAGGAAAGAATAACCCTTAGAATATTCCTTGCAGGACTTTCCATGTAAAGCTCTATGAGCCATTATAAATAAGGGGAAGGCCTCATTTGTTCCTCACCACCTAAAACTTGTAAGCATTCTCCAAGTCAATAAAGAAAGCTTACGAGTCCACTTTGCTGCACTCTTCTTATTTTCCTTAGCGATTTAGCTAAGTCGTGTTGGAAGGCTTGCACGAGTCTTCGAGGAGGAAAATAGTGCGCCGCACGGGACGAAGTGCTAACAAAAATACTAAGTCCGTGACAAGTGGTATCAGGGGATCTTCCGCCTGAGATCGATGACGTCCTTGTGGAGTTCGGAGACATCATGCCGAAGGAGTTGCCAAAGAGGCTACCTCCACGGAGGGAGGTAGACCATGCCATCGAATTGGAGCCGGACACGAAACCGCTCACCATGGCTTCACATCGCATAGCCCCGTCCGAGCTAGACGAGTTGAAGAAGCAACTCAAGGAGCTGCTGGATGCGGGATTCATCAGATCGTCGAAGGTCCCGTATGGTGCACCGGTGCTATTCCAGAAGAAGAAGGACGGAAGCCTTCTTTTATGCATCGACTATCGTGCACTAAATAAGGTAACCGTCAAGAACAAATATCTCATCCCGTTGGTAGCGGACTTATTCGACCAACTGGGAGGCGCAAGATACAAACTTGATCTGCGCTCAGTTTATTATCAAGTCCGGATCGCGGAGGGCAACGAGACTAAGACGGCATGCGTTACGAGGTATGGCGCATATGAGTTTATTTATGTATTTTTGTCTAACAAATGCTCCTGCAACTTTTTGTACCTTGATGAACAAGCTCTTTCATCCCTATCTGGATCGGTTCGTCGTGGTCTATCTCGACGACATCGTTGTGTACTCAATCACGATGGAGAAGCACATTGAGCATTTGAAGACCGTCTTCCAAGTGCTGAGGGAGAACGAACTCTTCGTCAAACGGAAGATGTGCTCATTTGCACAAGAAGAGGTGTCATTCTTGGGACACTGGATCGGACATGGCAAGATATTGATGGATGGCACGAAGGTTCAATCCATTCGGGAGTGGGAGGCTCCCACCAGGCCGACGGAGCTGCGATTGTTCCTTGGCTTGGCGAACTACTACCGACGGTTCATCCGAGAATATTCTACCATCGCAGCGCCTCTGACCGATCTGCTGTGGAAGGATCGGGCGTGGAGCTGGACGCCCCGATGCGATGAGGCATTCGAGGCATTAAAAAGTGCTGTGACGGAGAAGCCGATCTTATCTCTGTCGAACTACTCCAAGGCGTTCGAAGTGCATATGGACGCGTCCGACTTCGCCATTGGTGGGGTGTTGGTGCAGGATGGACACCCCATCGCATTCGAGAGCCGCAAGTTGAACGATACTGAACGGCGCTACACAGTGCAAGAGAAGGAGATGTTCGCGGTCTTGCATAGCTTGAGGACATGGCGACACTACCTTCTCGCACCAAGTTCGTGGTCATGACGAACAATGTTGCCATGAGCTACTTTCAATCCCAGAAGAAGTTGTCTCCAAAGCAGGCACAATGGCAACATTTCCTAGCCGAGTTCGATATGGAGTTGCGGTACAAAGCCGATAAGGAAAATCAGGTGGCCGATGCGCTTAGCAGGAAGGCCGAGCTCGCATCGGTGTGCTTGCTCAAGGAGGACATTCTGGACCGTGTTCGAGTGGATATCATGGAGGATACGCTAACACAGGCCATAGTGAAGCTTGTCAAGGAGGGAAAAACGAGAAGGTTCTAGCTGAAAGACGGACTTCTCTACACTAAGGACGACAGGGTGGTCGTGCCTAAGTGGAGTGGCTTGCGGAGACAGCTGCTCAAGGAGTGCCATGATACGAAGTAGGCTGGACATCCGGGGCAGAAGCAGACCTTGGCGCTGCTGGAGACCGTATACTACTGGCCTCGCATGCGAGAGGGTGTGGATGACTGTGTGCACCTATCTTGTGTACCAACAAGACAAGGTGGACCATCAGAAGCCCGGGGGCCTACTGGAGCCTCTTCCTGTGACGAGTAGACCGTGGGAGAGGATATCGATGGACTTCATCTCCGTCCTATCGAAAGTGGGGGCGCTTGGGTCCATTCTCGTGGTGGTGGACCAATTTTCCAAGTACGCGACCTTCATTGCTGCTTCAACGGACTGCAGCAGAGGAGGCCACACGACTGTTCAGCCACGTGGTGAAGTTCTGGAGCATCCCGGTGAACATTGTCAGCGATCGGGATCCCCGCTTCATAGAAAAGTTCTGGACGAAAGTGTTCAAAATTCTCGGGACAGACTTGCACTTCTCGACCAGCTTCCACCCGCAGACGGACGGACAGACCGAGCGGGTCAATTCGCTACTTGATGAGTACTTGCGGCACTTTGTGAGTGCCAACTAGAGAGATTGGGTGCATCACCTCGACGTCGCTCAGTTCTGCTACAATCTTCAACGAAGCAAGTCATCGCACATCAGTCCGTTCGAGTTGGTGATGGGTCAACAACCACTCGCCCCGCACACGCTCCGTGCGGGATCCTCGAGTAGAAGCCCCGCGGCCAACCTGTTCAATTCAGATTTTAAGGCAAAGGCCGGACATTGCCAAAGCATTTCTGGAGAAGGCCGCGAGGAATATGAAGAAGTGGGCCGACGCGAGGCGAAGGCCAGTTGAGTACAAGGAGGAGGATATGGTGCTAGTGAAGCTACAACCGCAACAGTTAAAGGTGTTCTGAAAAGTGCACAAGGGATTGATTCGGAAGTACGAAGGCCCCTTCCCCGTGCTCAAGAAGGTAGGCAAGGTGGCCTACAAGCTCGAACTCCCTGCCAAGCTGAAGATTCATCCAGTCTTCCATGCCAGTTGCCTGAAGCCGTACCATGAAGACTTGGAAGATCCAGCAAGGAGTTTTGAAGCGACCCACGACGACTATAACGATATCCTTCGACAAGGAGGTGGAAGCCGTGCTGGACAAGAGGACCATTCGTCGGCGAGACGTGTCCCCGTATATGGAGTACTTCATCCAATGGAAGGGCATGCCTTATGACGAGTCTAGCTGGGAACGTGCTGATACGCTGCATCAGTTTGAAGCCGAAATCTAGACGTTTCTCAGCGAGCATGGTTGACGAGGGCGTCAACGTCTTAGGTGGGGGAGAATGTAACGTCCCAGGACCATTCGTCGGCGAGGCGTGTCCCCGTATATGGAGTATCTCATCCAATGGAAGGGCATGCCTTATGGCGAGTCTAGCTGGGAACGTGCTGATACGCTGCATCAGTTCGAAGCCAAGATCCAGGCGTTTCTCAGCGAGCATAGTTGAGGAGGGCGTCAACGTCTTAGGTGGGGAAGAATATAACGTCCCAAATGTTGCGTCCCGTCTGAGGCTAAGTTGCATAACCTTTCCACGGACTACGGTGTTATGCGGGAAGTTTCTTGAAGCAGAACTCTCTGTAAGAGTGTGGCTTTCTCTGGAAGGCCCAAGAACCTTCTAGGAGGCCCAAGAACCTTCTAGATGGTATGTGAAGTTTCCTTTTATGTTCTTAGGGAATAAACCTAGAATATGTCGTTCCAGTTATGGTAGGAAGAATAATCCTTGGAAATATTCCTTCCAGGACTTTCTATGTAAAGCTCTATGAGTCATTATAAATAAGAGGCCTCATTTGTTCCTCACCACCTAAAACTTTGTAAGCATTCTCCAAGTCAATAAAGAAATCTTACGAGTCCCACTTTGCTCCACTCTTCTTATTTTCCTTAGCGATTTAGCTAAGTCGTGTTGGAAAGGCCTGCACGAGTCTTCGAGAGGAAGCTAGTGCACCGCACGGAATGAAATGCTAGCAAAAACACTAAATCCGTGACAAGGAGCTCCAAAGGCGATTTGTGATGCTACCATGGGGAAAGAAGAGCCAGAAAATCTAGATATCACTCCTGATATTAGAGGGTCCAAAGCAGATGGTGGAGGTTTGCAAAAGGAGGGGGTGAAGTACGGTTGCTTGGAAGAAGTGTCACGATTCACGAGGATGATGCCTACTAGTGCTCTGACAGAATTGATAGAGAGATGGGCCGAGGACCGGATGGACCAAGACATCGGGGAGGGACATGCCAGGTGTGTTATTCAATCTGTGTTCTAGAAATTGAAAATAAAATTCTGTCCGGAATGGAATCGAGACTTGAACTTGATTTAATGTCCTTAACCAAGATTAGTATGTAAAGTAATTCGCAATACTTGTTAAAGTACCCATCAACCAACATTAGTATGTGAAGTAGTTTTATTAAAATATATCTTAAAATTGTAGTTTTTCAGAGGATTATTGATAAATATATCTGTGGTTTACAAATTTGATGACTTGTTTACCTAGAAATCGGAAATTTTCGCTGAGAGCATTAAGGTATAGGAAAATTGTAATACCTGGGGGATGACTCCAATTTCCAGGAGGAGTGGGCCGAGGATGAAGCCTCCTCCGGAGCCGAGGAGCCCGCCAACGGTGCCGCCGAGCAGGCCGCAGAGAGCGCAAAAGAGAAGCTGAGGTCGGCTCCACCTGATCGACGCTTCGCAAACGCACTCCAAGTTACATTCGCCGCGACCGGCTCTCCTGCCACAACCTCCGTGCCTCCCAACCGAACACACTCATGGAAACAGGGATCTGTACTCATGTTCCATCGTTCACACACACACACACATATACATACATGTTAGCAAATTAACTTCATCACTAGCTCAAATTTACTCGCCACTAGAATTATGTTTTCTTTTATTTATTTATTTAATGAAATTTGAGATATTATACCACAAAGTCCAAACTAGCTGGTGCATGTATCTAGGATATTTGCACAATCAAATGACTTTTTTTTCTTCAAAAGATGAAGTTAATCAAACAGTAATGCAGACCCGGTTTAAATAGTAGAATAGTTCAAAAAAAAACGGAGCTGCTATTTGGACCGCGCAGGACTCGTCTGCGTTGGCCTGCGGCCACGCGGCACGTTAGCATTGGCTCTCTCGGCCCGAGGTAGGCCAGCGCAGACGAGTCAAAGTAGACTTCCGTTCAACAACAAAAAAAGGAAGAAAAAAAAAAATCACGTTTATTTCATCTTTCATGATATCTGTATAGTGTACATTTAGATCATCTAATGACATTTATAGTCTATCCTGGTATGTCACATCCATAGAAGGAATCTTGTAGGGACAGGAGTGGGGCACCAGTCTAACGAAAAAACAATTTCTTCATCGATTTGTTTTTATTATCAGTCAGTTTACATCTAGGTCGTGTTGTTCACCGAAAAAAAAAAATGACTGGAATTACAATTTAAAAAAAAAAAAAAAAACAAAGAATCCATATCGTTTTCTTTCGATTCCGCGAACCAAGCCGGTTTACCGCAGTAATAATTTGTTTTTCTGCACTTCTCCTTGTCATTATTTTTCTGCACTTCTCCTTGTCATTATTTTGTCTGAAGTCTGACGTTTGTCTCCATGCATGATGCATGATTAATGTGAAGGACAGCTGGCAATGATTTCAAATTTTAAGCACCGTGCGCATTAGCCTAGATTAGTACTAGATAATACACTGAACAACTCATCCTTGTTCATTTATATGTGTTTGGGAACTTTTGTGAGGGTAAAAAAATTGAAGAAAAAGAAATGGAGAGTAAAATAAAAGTAAGGATGTGTTTGGTAGGAGAAAAAAATAGGAGGAAGAAAAATAGAGGAGGAAAAAGTGAAGAGAAAATTTATTTTTTCTTGTTTGATATATAAGGAAAATAGAAAGGAAAAAAATGGAAGGAGAAAAAGTGAAGAGAAAGATTCATTTTCTCTTGTTTGATATATAAGAAAATAGTAAGGAAAAAAAAGTGGAAGGATTACTTTTTCCTACTAACCTAAGAAATCCAATCTCCCAGGAGTAGGAGAAAAAGTGGAAGGATTGTATTAATTAACAATTATATCCCCATATGAATGTAAAAACTATTTATGAAGTCAAAATATAAATAAGTGTTTTTAGTTGAGGGTAGAATTGGTAAACCCTATATCTTTTACTTTCGTTCCTTCCATTGTTCTTTCATACCAAAAAAAAGAAAATGCATCTCTTATTTTTTTCATCTTGCTACCAAACACAAAGGACCAAACACAGCCTAAAGTTAATCTTTTCTTCCTTTATTTGGATGGACAAAAAGTAGAGAAAGTAAAAGTTTAAAAATAATTTTTATTTATTTATGGATAGAGATATAATTACTATCTAGTCCTTGGTATTCTCAAATGATAATTTATTATTACACCTTTTTGAGAGATGGTGGGATAAATTCACTCACCATTTTCTCTCACTTTTGGAAGAAAAAAAATTTAATAGGATCCATTTATTTTCCTTGCCCATTTTTCCTCCTCATTTTCGAACATCATCTTAATAGGACTTTCCATGTGATTTGAACAAGAGCAAACCTCCACAAACTTGATAGGACTAGCTAATTAATGAACCTATATTAAACTGGATTAAAAGGTTGGAGATTGACCACACCTGCAGGATGTTGATGACCCAGTACATGGGGCTGCAAACTTCTGTGCCATTCTGCATTCACAACACAAAATGACAATAATGTGTCACAATCCAGACAATAAAAATTCTGTGGTTTCAACTTCAAAATTGACATAATACCTTAACGAATTGTAGGAGCAGGAACGAGAACCACACAAGCAACAGCACCAGTATTCCTTTCCACCTCAAGTTCTGAAGCGCTATATCCTATTATTATTCGAAGAAACAAGAACAAACAAGAGGAAGAGAGTAAAAAGAGTTGAGAGAATTATTAATACTATTTAAATTTCTTTCAGTTTCCAGTGGTATGTGAATGCTGGGGACTCACAAGACTTGACTTCTCCGCATGTGGGAGTAGAGGATGATACTCAATCACTACTGCATTAATAAAGATCAAAATACATCAATAAGTAATTAAATAAACTGTAAGATAAATAAATAAAAAAACTCTGGTAATTATTTTTCCACAAAATTACCATCCTTTGGTTAGATCTGGCTATGGCCTCTTGCTGCTCCATCTCTTGCTGCATTGATTAGAACAAGAAGTAGGCATGCAAACAATTAGTACGCAATTCTTGCTGGGAACCACATGATAAGCTCATAATAACTAATCTAATTAATTAGTACGCAATTCTTGTCATCTATTTTAGTATAATCTTTCTAAATTAAAACATACATTTATGAAACGAAAAAAAAAAATTACGTACATTTAGAATTGTTTCTTGTTTCCACATGAGAATCCCTTTGAAGAAGGATCTCGATGAAGTACCTGCATGCGTCAAAATTAAATTTTCAATCAGCCCAAAAGAAGAAGGAGACGTGAGACGATTGAAGAGTATAATAAATTAAGTACATAACAGTACTGACCTATGAAGAGTATGATGATGAGAACAGTGATGAGCCAGTAAGGGAAAACAACACTGAGCGCGACGCCAATGGTGATGCCAAGCATGAGCATGGGCTGGAAGAGCAGAGCAAGATCGTAATCTATGATGGGCACCTCCTTGGAGGGTGGGTGACACGGAGGTTGTACCAGAACGAAGAAGCCGACGCGCCCATGATCATGCCTTCAATAACAATAACAGTAAGGACTCTGAGACTTTAATATTCACAAGTAGGGCGTATGGGTAACAAGTTTGTTATTAATTTGTGTTTACATTTGGAGAGGGCAGCGGCCGACTTGGTGTCGAAGCCGATGATGAGGTTGAGCATAGGCACGAATATGCCGCCGCCGCCAACGCCGCCAACGGTGCCGAATGCCGATCCCAAGAAGCCGACGACGGTCACGAGGACACTGCGCCAGTTAAGTTCGAGTTTCTAAACATTTTAAGTAAAAAAAAAAAAAAAAAAAAGATTAGTTCCAACCAAAAGAAGAAAAAAATAAAATAAGCATTAGGTAGTAGCACGCAAACTGCTGCTAGTACTAGTACTAACAGGCCAAACTCGAACAGTTCGGGAAAGAAAGTGGCGGCGCGACTCATCGGTGGTGGCGGAGGAAAGATAGAACGGCGGCAACGGCGACGGAGGAAGCTACGGTGAGATAGACTAAGAAGTGCTTGGTGCCGGCACTATCCATACTTACGTACTTCAACTCCGAAAGAGGGGGATGAGGCCTTTGAGAATATGAAATTTATTGAGGGATGGACGGAGAGGGAGACAGAGGAAGAGGAGGGCTTGAAGAATATAAAACAGTAGGAAGAGGCAGTATTTGTTTTGCCAACTATGACCTGTAAGAGTTATACATGGCAACGTAATTATTATAATTAATTTACTGCTAAAAACAGAATATATATATTTAGAAGAATTTATTGCGCATATTTGACTGCCCCCACTTTCTGTTATTGGCTTATTATTGCATGAATTCCAATCTCCTGTTTCCAATATTTCTAGTGACAAGCAAATATTAAAAAAATATTCAAAATATTGGTATATATATATATATATATATATGCATTGAGATATTGGGCACCACAACTTTTATTTTACATAAGTTAACCCAAAATCTCTATTACAAAATTTTTGTTATTATATATATATATATATATTATATAATATATATATATATATATATATATATATATAGCTTGTGTTTCGACCTCTTAAGTACTATATTAAGAAAATGATTATTTTGAAGTTTTTGTTGAACAGAGGTTTTATTAATTACGGACTTCCAAATGTGAAGTTAGCAGCAAATAGATCCTCAGCAATAAGCTGGCTAATAATGATGTTCGGAGTATTAAAATGACCAGTAATTTGAACCCTAAATGAAAAGCTTCCACTTCAGCCTGGAGGCTCTAATCTACTGAACACACTGGTTCAAAGAATTTCGTTTCTGCTCTCAAGAACCTGCCTGCAAAATCCCTAGCGACCGCAGCAAAAACCAAGGAGGAAGATGAAGTCGCCCCTTGACATTAATTTGATGGCTTCTTGAGACGGCGTCTGCCAACGGATATCCATTGTAGCTGCTTGGCGCATGTCGTCGACCACAGCTAGCCCGATACTGTTTGCTCCTTTATAATTCTGGAAAGAACTCATCGCATGATTGATAATGCGTTGGATGCACGGAGCTGTGTTGCAGAAGATACAGTCACATCTCGCTTTCCAGATGGCCCAAAGGATAGTCGCTCATATTTCAAGCACCTCACGAGTCAAATTATCATTGATCCATCTCTGGATGAGGGAATGGAGGTCACCATGATCATCAGTCCGGATCCCCAGAGGACTAGCAAACCAAACTTCCCTAACCATAGAACACTTCAAAAACAGGTGATTAATATCTTCCTCAAACAGGAGGCAGAACGGGCACATAAGACTCATTTGTGTCTTCCTTCTATTGATAGCTTGAAGCAATGGCAGTCCATTATGCAAGAGCCTCCAAATGGAAACTTGTATCCGCGGGAGATGTTGTGTAATTTCTAGAGCTTATCCCACTTAATATGCGGTGTAGTCGATGCCGAACTTCTTGGTTGTTGTAGTCTTATAGATTCATAAAGCGACTTTGAAAAGAACATACCTAATTTCACTACCAGAATAGGTCATATTAGCGACGCCAGAAAATGTCGCTAAAATGAAAAAAAAAGCGTCGCTAATCGTATTTACCGACGTTTTTAGCGACGTTTTCCTGTGGTCGTGGAAAGCCATGTCGCTGACAGGCAAACGTCGCTAATCGTCGCCATTACCGACGCGTACCGACGCTAAATAAACGCACTACCAAAATAAGTGGTTTTAGCGACGCCCAAAAACGTCGGAAAAATAGGAAATTCCGTCGCTAATCTGTATCACCGACGTATTTACCGACGTTTAGCTTTGTCGCCGTTTCCTTAGTCGGTGATCACGAAAACGTCGCTGAACGTCGCAATTACCGACATTCAGCGACGTACGAGTACGTCGGTGAGTTATCGACGTTTATCGTCGTTCCGTCGGTATATTAGCGACGTATACGTAGTCGCCACACGTCGGTAAAACCTGGAATAGTTACCGACGTCTAGCGTCGTTTCGTCGGTAATATAGCGACGTGAGTTTCGTCGCTAGACGTCGGTAATGGTCCTGTACATTTTTGCAGCTAGTGTCGCTAGACGTCGGTAAATACGTCGGAGAGCTGTACTCTTTTGCAGTTAGTCGTCGGTAAATGTCGGTAAAACGTCGCAAACATATATTATTTGCAGCTTGTCGTCGGTAAACGTCGGAAAACGACGTCGCTAAACGTCAGTAAGCGTCGCTAAACGTCGCTAAAGTTGTAAAAAAAATAAAAAAAAATAAAACACAGATTCTATATTACCACTCACAATTCTATAAAACACATATAGGTACACATTCAAATCCCCACTCACAATTCCAAATCACAGCGCATTGAAACCCCCACTCACAATTCCAATACAAACATCCAATCATAAGTCACAAATATCCAATCATAAGTCACAAACATCCAATACACAACTAACATCCAATACAAACATCCAATCATAAGTCACAAACATAAGATGATACAAACACAAATAAAAGTCCTAACTAGGACTACTAGTGATCTGGTGCAGGAGGGGCACCGCCGCGACGAAGGCGTAAAAACTCCTCATACTCCGCAAGTGAAATCGATACAGATGGAGCGCCAGGCTGTGACGTCGGTGGAGTCGGTGTCGAAGAAGAAGGCGGTGGAGGCGGCGGAGTCGACGACGATGAAGGCGCACCCAGAGTACCAGCATGCTCCAACGCTGTAAGTCGCTGGTTGTATGAATCCATGATAGATAACATTCTACCAGTGCTCTGGACCATCGAATCCTGCGCCTTTCTCACCGTCTCGGCCATGGTCACCTGTCCTGTCTGCAACTCCGTCACCGTGCGCTCTAACCCTCCAACGGCGCGCTCTGTCCTCTCAGTCGTCTCCCTGAGGTCTATAATGCCGCGGTCGAGCGCATCCAATCGTGCTAGCAGCGCAGGATCGTCCGTAGGATGCTGAGACTGCTGCTCGATCCGTCGTAGCAGGTCGTCACGGAGAGACTCCATCATCTGGTGGACTCGGACAGACTCCTGGGACGGCTGTGGACCATGCACACTAGCAGGAGATGTCCTAGAGGACTGGGTCGCAACTAGGGCGCCATAGGATCCCGTACCGTAGTACGTACCCCTACGGAGGCCACCAGCGGCGGTCATCCACAGCTCGTCCTCCGACGGAGCTTGAGTGGGCTGCGAGGAAGTACCGGCCTCTCCTGCATCAGGTGCACTAGCAGCCGCCCGTTCCCGCAGCCTCTTATACTCGGCCTAGAAAGTATGGATAGTACTCTATGATTTCTAATTTATAATTAATGTACTTATTTTTACTAACTTCATGAATATTTATTTGCATCATATTTACTAAGTTATATTAAAATGGACACGAAGTATTAAATTAAGATAACGTATTGTAATACTTACATAGGTCTGCTCGGCCCTCTCGTCAATAAGGACTCCGCCCTTCCGATGGGTGGCCAGGAAGACGGTCACCATGTCGGCGTTACCGACCTTCCTTACCTGTAATTAAATATATTATCTTAGTAATAATTTATCGGATTTGCATTAAAATAATATTTCTAAAAGAGAAAGACATACCAGACGACGGAAATGTTCCGTCATCGGAATCGACCCACCGCACCACTTCGAGGCATGTTGCCTAGCCGCCTTGGCCTTCTCCGACTTCTCCTTGTACTTTGGCTCCTCGAATCGAGCCTTCATCGCATTCCATTGATCAGGGGTGATCCAACCTTGGATCGGCTTTCCGGCACGATCACGATCCTTCTGATCGTTGATAGAGTCGCGGATCAGCTTGGCAGCGACGGAAGGAAACATCCCCTCGATCTGCTCGGCCCGGTGCGGCGGATAGTAAAACATATCCTAGAACAGTACGAAACCAAATATTTATTAGTTATATATAATATGCATAAATTAAATGATTCATGTTAAAAACAAATCTATTTTAACCTTGAAGCGCGTAAACCAGAAGTTCTTCCTTTCGTCTGGAGCATCAGAGTAGTTAATCCAGGGACCACCATAATTATGCCTCAGCATATCGCCTAGGCGTCTCTGTACCCCTGAAGGACGATATCTATACATACATATTATATTCATGAAAAAAGTTAATTTATGATAAAAACAGAAGAAAAATAATAATAAACCAAAATACCTACTTTGTACCGTCGGCCCAGATCTCCGTCCTCCCCTCCTCCGGAGGTGCGCACGCATCATCTTCATGATGCTGGTCGGCCGTCGGCGCATCCTCCTCGGCCATCTGCTCATCCGTCTCCATCGTCGTATCAACATCAGGAACGCTAGACGGGGGAGCCCTCTCAACAGGTCTGGAACTACTCGTCCCAGGAGATATGCCACGTGACGTCGTCCCAACCGGCCCAGCTACTGTCCGATATGGAGGAGTAATCGGCGACGAGGATCCAGAGCCGGTACCAATAGGAGGTACCGAAGGCAAACTCCGTCCCCTAGCAGTACCTGTAGGAAGTACCGGATGATCCCGACCTCCTCGTGGCCCTCGCAAATGTCCGCGACGACCTGCCATACCTGATAACAGCATATGATAGTACAAGATATAATAGAGACTAGAAATATGACAGTACAACAAATAATAGAGACTAGAAATATGACAGTACAACAAATAATAGAGACTAGAAATATGACAGTACAACAAAGATAATAACCAAGGTAACATATGATGATACATTCTACAATAAACATCTAAGTCCAGATAATATCTCTCTCAATCATCTTCAGAATAATCATCTTGTTCGTCTTCCTCGACCTCATCTTCCTCTTCCTCCTCATCTTCACTTTCGTCTTCACCTTCATCGGCTTCGCCTTCCTCTTCGGATAATTCTACATCTTCTACATTATGTGTCGTGTAATGCGTAACTTCCGTGGAGTCCACATCGACAATATTGGTTACAGGAGGTAGCTCGTCCTCCTGGTAAGCTTTTTCATCAACATCAAAAGTATCTCTAGCTTTAGTCTTGCATACTGCCCACCAGTCAGACTTCGTTGCTCCCCGTCTCGGATAAGCTGTAAAATACACGAGCTGAGCCTGAGTTGCTAGGACAAACGGTTCGTAGCCTTGATATCTACGCTTGTAGTTTATATCCACAAGACCATGCTTGTCAATTTTCCAGCCTTGATTTTCAATCGGATCGAACCATTCACACTTGAACAACACGATATTTGCAGGTTCTCTGCCATAATTATATGACAACTCCACAATCTCTCGCAAGATGCCAAAGAAATCATTTCCTGGATCGACGTCTTTGTAGTTCGAAGACTTGATACACAAACAACTGTTCTTCGTGGAATCAAGATCCAGGAAGCTGTCTCTGATCGGAGCATTTGTCGACTTGAACCGAAAGCCATTGACACAATAACTTGGCCATGTTTTAACAAAAGTAATTGGTCCCTTGGCAAGAGTTCTAATTAATTCAATCTCGGGTGAAATTAGACGATCGACCTGAATATCAAAGAAGAGATAATAAGTTATTTATTGCGCAGTTGCATTAGAAGAGGCCAGTAAATATTACCGAACTGCTTACATATTCGCTCAACCAAGAAGGAAAATGATGTCTCATTTCTTGTTCTAATGCTTCGTCTGTTAGGTAGGGTCTAACCAGCCTCAACTCATCATTATATGTGCTGGAAAACAACGAAGCATTAGAACGATTAGTACAATAATATTAGCTTATACTATTACATTGAGATGACGTAAACTCATCATTCCTTACTTACCCTTCTAGCTTCTCCACTTCATCCTCGTCGCAATTGAGTAATACATACAACTGAGCAGCCCTTAGCTCTTCGTCATTCAAATATCTCTTCTTCATTTTTCCCGAAGGCTTTCCGGACGCATTGAATACTTTCAGTATTCCATCATTAAATTCTTGATATCCGTCGTCGTTTCTCGGAGCCCTCGTTCTATTCGTAGCAACATGAGGTTTGAAATAGGAGGAGCAGAAATTTGTAATCTCCTCGAGAATATAGGCTTCACAAATAGAACCCTCGACCCGAGCCTTATTTTTTACCTTTCTTTTTAGGTGATTCAAATGTCGCTCGAACGGGTACATCCATCGATATTCGACGGGTCCACCAACACGTGCCTCGTAGGAAAGATGAATCGGCAAATGCTCCATAGAGTCGAAGAATCCAGGAGGAAACACCCTCTCTAGCTTGCACAGTGTTACCGCAATGTCCTTCTCTTGCTTTTCTAGACGATCAACGAGCAATTTCTTAGAACAAAGGTCCCTGAAGAATATGCTAAGCTCCGTCAATGGATCCCAAACTGCCTGCGGTAAGAATTCCCGAAATGCAATCGGAATTAACCGCTCCATGAATACGTGACAATCATGGCTCTTCATACCTGTCAGTTTGTTCTCCTTGAGGTCGACGCATCTTCTCAAGTTTGAAACATACCCATCTGGAAATTTCAGACCTTGAATCCACCTACAAAGCCTCACTTTATCCTCCTTCTCCAGTGAGAAAATTGCCTTAGGCTGCTTCAACTTTCCATTCCCGTCCTCTATCAAATGCAATGCAGGACGTCTACATATTTCTTTCAAGTCCAATCTAGCCTTAGGATTGTCTTTCGTCTTCCCCTTTACGTCCATTACAGTATTAATTATGTTGTCAAACACATTCTTCTCAATATGCATGACATCAAGGTTATGTCTAATCAGATTGGTGCTCCAGTATGGCAGATCCCAGAATATACTCCTCTTCGTCCAGTTATGAGTGCGACCAAATCCGTCACACTTGTAGCCCGTAGCAGGCTGCTCAATAGCACTTGGTAAATCTCTAACCTCCTCCCATATCGTGGCTCCGCACCACCTTGTCGGTGGATCACCCTTCTCCACAACGCCAGCACGAAAAGCATTCTTGTTCCTCCGGTACGGATGATCCTTCGGCAGGAATCGTCGATGACAATCGAAGAAGCACGGTTTGCCTCCGTGTTTCAAACGGAAAGCCTTAGTGTCGTCCATGCAACACGGACATGAAAGACGACCATGCGTGCTCCATCCAGATAACATTCCATAGGCCGGAAAGTCGTTGATGGTCCACATAAGTGCTGCCCGCATCTGGAAATTTTGTTTTCTAGATACATCGTACGTGTTGGAACCTACTTCCCACAGCTGATTCAACTCATCAATCAATGGTTGTAAATAAACATCAATGTTCCTTTTCGGATTGTTCGGACCTGGGATAATAACGGTGAGGAACATATATGGAGTCTTCATGCACATCCAAGGCGGTAGATTATACGGGGTGACGATCACAGGCCAACACGAATACTGGGATCCTGAAAGTCCGAATGGGGTAAAACCGTCAGAGCAGAGACCCAATCTAACATTACGCGGATCAGAAGCAAAATCTGGATACTCTCGATCAAAGTGCTTCCATGCTTCTCCATCAGATGGGTGATCCAACACTCCTTCGGTATGTTCCCGCTTATGCCAACTCATGTTTTCTGCAGTTTCCTTCACCATAAACAACCGCTGCAAACGCGGCGTCAACGGCAAGTAGTGCATCGAAGAGGTAGGCTTCCTGGTACCGACAGACTTTCCTCTACCACAGGCCTTGTAGCGATCGACACCACAAAATCTGCAGGCGTCTTCATCCTTGTCGTCTTTGTAGTACAACATGCACCCGTTGCGACAGGCATCGATTTTTTCATATCCCATCCAGAGCGATCTAACCATCCTCTTAGACCGGTAAAAGTCTTTAGGCAACTTCGCACCCTCAGGCAATATTTCTATAAGCAACTCCATAATACGGTTGTAGCAATCTTGCGACATGTTAAAATCGGACTTGATGCTCAACAATCTTGTAACCACCTCCAACGGTGAATGATCCTCACAACCAGGATATAATGGAGTCCTTGCATTCTCCAGCAACTCCATGAACTGTGCAGCATCGGGGTTCGGTGCCTCCTCAGGTGCATCATGATCATCCGGATCGAAACTAGGCCCGGCCGCGTCAAAAACCATGTTCACCAACCCATCGTCGTAAGGAGCGTTGTTGTGGACATCAACATAAGGCTCGTACTCCGATGCTAAAGACACAAGTTCTCCGTGCTCGCTCCACTGATAGTAATTCGGCGTGAAACCCTTCGAGTACAAATGATACGTGACATCCACTTCTGGATGATATTTAAAGTTACGACATCTCACACACGGACACTTAATTTTGGTACCGTCCATGTACTGAGGGAACGCCTTGGCAAACTGCAGGAACTGGTGTACACCCTCTATGAATTCATCCCGCACACCGCACATGTCATCAGGATGACGGTTGTACATCCAAGTACGATTCCGCAGATAGTAATTCAGCTCCATAATTCTGTAAGATAGATACATCAAGGTAGTGAATGATATGCAAGTGTCAAAGCTTTTCCGATGGATTGCATTTATCTTTTCATCCATTCATTCATGCATTGCATTTATCTTTTCAGTTTTGCATATCATTACCTACTATTATACATGCATACTTTATATATACATCAAGGTAGTAATACTAGTTGATGTTCTGAAAAGGAGAGTGCGATGTCTAGTAGAGGATTCTTTTTTTTGAGGAGCTGTCATATCATGGAAGTCAATATAAAATAAAGAAGTATACATGCAATTCTATATGATTCCTAGGCCAATCAAGGTCAAAGTCAACTATTGGTCAACTCGATCAACAATCTAGTAAAATGAATGAATATTAAGGCAGTTTATTTCGTAAGTAGTAATTCATATCCATATCCAATTGAGGATAATTCTGTAAGATAGATAGATGCACATTGCAGTCAGTGAATGAATATTAAGGCAGTTTAGATATGGGTGCGCAATTTAGATAGAGGTCAGTAGAGAGCGACAGTTTAGAGAAAACTGAGATTATTGGTGAGGTATAATTGTACTTGTAGGAGTACACGACACCAACTGTCCAATATCGACCCTTTGGGTCTACAAGAGTTACTTAACTCAGTTTGTCAAGACAAGTAAAACTTTTTAAATTAATACCCAATATCGACCCTTTGGCCTGTGCTTGAGCAGTATCCTAACTCAAACTATCTATCCTAACTAATAAATTAATATCCTACTTTAACATCTACTAACTCTCATATTCCTTCTAACATAAACTAATATCCTAATCTTAACTAACCCTTTAACTGAAACTAATATCTAAATAATGCTAATCATGAACTAACACCCTAACCTGGAAGTCCACACTGCTTAAGCACAGGCCATAGGCCAAGTTATAAGGCAAAATGCAGGCAACTGCCTGTAGCTACAAGGCAAAAGTACCAAATGTTGACGGTATATATACCGTCAACATTTAAAAAGTTTACTTGTCTTGACAAACTGAGTGAAGTAACTCTTATAGGCCCAAAAGGTACTCTATACACTCTTACTTATACAAGCCTTTTGAGGCAATCAGCGTTATACTAGATTTCCGAAAAAAATCTATAACTCTGATAGGCCCAAAAGGCTTGGCATAAGTAAATTTAATTTCTAAAGAATGGCTCAAAACACTGTACCAATCATACCTATATTTCTAAGATACTCTATATACTCTAGGTACTAGGACTGAACTAACTCTCTAACACTCTAATGATACTCACTCACATATACCCACTCTTACTTAGGAATACTAAGATCTGACACATACTGATAATCACGTCCCTAATGTGGAGTCGCAAAATGTCGCTGAGTTAAACAAAACAGCGACGTTTTGTGACTAGACCGCGACATCAGCTTTCCCGGTAATTCATGGCTTCTGTGAAATAACCACATCTTGGCTATTTGTTAAATAGATCGACCATGAGCTCCCATGTTCAGTCGTGCCTTCAACATCATGTTCAAATGAAGGTGACAAGCAGCTGACTATAGAAAAATATGCCGTATTGAGCTTCATAAAGAAATGCAAGATTACTACATAGGAGAAAAGGTTTGGTAGGATTACGTCAAAGCACACGGCTTAGAAAATTATGACATATTTGTCTTCCGACACCGTAGTAACATGGTTGGTACATTAAGGGTCTTTGACAAGGTGACATGTTGTGAAAAAATATATCCTTATAGTTCTTCTACGGATTTACTTTAACATTACGTAGGAGAACTAAGGATATATTTGTTCACAACATGCCACCTCCTCAAAGGCCCTTAATGTGACAACCATGTTACCACGGTGTCGGAAGACAAATATGTCATAATTTTCTAAGCCGTGTGCTTTGACGTAATCCTACCAAACCTTTCCTCCTATGTAGTAATCTTGCATTTCTTTATGAAGCTCAATACGACATATTTTTTCATAGTCATCTGCTTGTCACCTTCATTTGAACATGATGTTGAAGGCACGACTGAACATGGGAGCTCAGGGTCGATCTATTTAACAAATAGCCAAGATGTGGTTAATTCAAACGATAGGAGTCGCTATATTCCTTAGAATAGACTTGGAATATTCTCTAGAATATTCTTGGAATATGCCTTGTAGCCAAGTGCTAATTAGATCTAGATCTAATTACTCCTATAATTACCTCTCCTGCCCCCATTAGTGCTAATCACTACAAGTGGGGGGCCATGGGGGTGCTACTGCTGATGTAAACTGCTGCTACAACAGCTGTTCTTGCTGCTGCTGTTGCTGGAATGGGGGCAGCAGCTCACCTTCTACTCCCCATCCATCTATCCACCTATCCATCCAACTATCTATCTAATATATATCTACACATACCAATAGCTAACTAGTATCCTATTTCTAACCCCAACTTGGTATCCCAAACCAAGGCTCTAAGACGGATAAATATCAGGTGTCTGAATCTGAGCCACAAAGTCCTAAATAGAGCAATACAGGTCATGATATGCAAAATACAAGAGAAATGAAGGATACAATACAATCTATATGATTTCTAGGTCAATCTAGGTCAAAGTCAAACTTGGTCAACTCTAGTCAACTCTAACAGTCAAACTAGGTCAACCTTAGTCTAGTTTGGTCAAACAAGGTCAAACTAGTCTAGGTTAGCCTCATCTAGACTAAAGTCAACTATTGGTCAAACATAGCCTATTAGGTTCAATACCAAGGCATTCTAGGTCTTGGGCTAGTCAACTAAAGTCTAATTAGGCCTAACCAACATAGCCTTATATGTTACCCTAGAAACAATCCTAATTGGGTAAACTATATATACAAGAGCCTATATACAAGCTATAAACCAAAATCCTATAATAACTTGGACTACCAATCACATGTATTCAAAACATCATATATATATATATAATTCATACCTTACATATAAACTTATCCCTCACATTCACTCCTAACTCCATACTCCAACCTCTCAACTCTCAACCCATGACTTCAAGGCTAACTCAGCCCCAATTCAACCTCTAACCTATAACTCACATCCTCATGTAACCATAATAGCCTATATATATCCAATAACATAAGGTTACATGAATGATCAAGGAGGAACTAAACAAATGCATTAAAAAGGCTTAAAGACTGAACAAAACTCAGATCTATCTAACAAAACCATGTGTCTGTGTGTGTACGTGTGTCTGTGTGTGTACGTGTGTCCGTGTGTGTGTTCGTGTGTGTGTCCGTGTGTGTGTGTGTCCGTGGGAGAGGAGGAGGAGGAGGGGGAGCTTAGGGTTTACCTGAGCTCGAGGAGGAGGAGCTCGACGGGAGGGGGGGTCGTCGGGGAGAGGGATTCGCCGGTGGAGAAGGGGGGAAGTCGTCGGGGAGAGGGATTCGCCGGTGGAGAAGGGGGGAAGTCGTCGGGGAGAGGAGGGGACTCGTCGGGGGGGAGGGGGGACGGTGGAGTCGTCGGGGGGGGAGGGGGGAGGGATTCGCCGGAGGAGGAAATCGGGTCGAGGGGGGAAAAAAATTTTCGTTCGAAAATTTTCGTTCGACTGAACTCTCTGCCCTAATTATAAAAGAGTTAGCGACGTCCTTATTAGCCGTCGCTAAACGTCGCCAAAATGGCGACGTTAAGTAAGTTACGTCACAAAACGTCGCTATTCAGCGACGTTTTTAGTCTTCTGTCGCAGAACGTCGCTAGTCAGCGACGTTTTACGACGTTTCCTTCGTGGCGTCGCTATATTTCAATGTTTGGCGACGCCACAAGCATCCGTCGCTAATATACGTCGCTATATGAGCAGATTTTAGTAGTGACGTCGCTAATCACCGACGTTCACCGACACCACGTCGGAAAAATGGCGACGTCTCTCTGATGTCGGTCAACGTCGGTGAATTTAGCGACGTATGCTACTTTTTACCGACGTTTATCGACTATGTAGAAGAGGGAAAATGGGTCGATAAACGTCGGTAAACGTGCTATACTTGGTGATTTAGCGACGTTTACCGACGTATAGCGACGCAAAAAAGAGCAGAAAAACGTCGGTAAACGTCGCTAAAATGCAAAAAAAAAAAATACAGAATGTCCACAGAATCACATTTTCTTCCTGCAGTTTAATAAACAACAATAAATACACAGAAGCACATTTTCATCCTGGGTTCGCTGACCCCTTCGGTGGAACACTCAACACCGATACATCACAATATACATATGTATCAACACAAACAAGAGTAAAAGTCTAAACATTAAAATATCCAAAGTCGGTAATCGTCGATCCAAAGTATACAACCAATATCCACATGAATCCACAACCAATAATGAAAGTCTACACAAACAAATAATCCACAACCAATACTGAAACAAGATAAACAAATACTAAAAAACAGTCCTAACTTGGACTACTGCGGATATGGAGAGGGGCACCGACGTGCCTCATGGATAGGAACATCTCGTGCTCCTCCCATGAAATCGTCACCGATGAAGAAGGTAGTGACGTCGGTAGAGTCGGAGGTAGTGACGCCGGCGGAGTCGACGACGATGAAGGTGCACTCGGAGGACAATAACGCTCCAACGCTGCTAGTCGCTCGTGGTAGGAATGCATGGTAGATAACAGCCTCGTACTGCTATCAATCATCGAATCATGCATCAACGTGAGCCTCTCGCCCATGGACAGCTGTGATGCCTGCAGATCCTTCACGCTACGCTCTGTCGACGCTCTATGATCAGTGACGCCCCGCTCTGTCCTCTCAGTCACATCCCTGAGCTCTATAATGCTGCGGTCGAGCGTATCCAATTGTGCTATGAGCGCAACATCGTCCGTCTGGTGCTGCTCCTGGATCCGTCGTAGCAGCTCGTCACGGATAGACTCCACCATTTACTGGATTCGGGCAGACTCCTGGGAGGGCTGTGGGCCTTGCAAACTAGCATGGGAGGCCCTAGAGGACTGTGTCACAACTAGGGCGCCATAGGATCCTGAACCGTAGTACGTACCCCTGTGGAGACCACTGGCGGCGGTCACCCATAACTCGTCCTCTGACGGAGCTAGAGCGGGCTGCGAGGAAGTACCGGCCTCTTCCGCAGCATGTGCACTAGCAGCCGCCCGCTCCTTAAGCCGTTCAAACTCGGCCTAGAAAGTATGGATACTCTATAACTTCTAATGTCTAATGTACTTATTATTACTAACTACATGAATATCTATTTGCATGCATATTTACTAAGTTATATCAAAACTAACACGAAGTATTAAAATTAATAAATTGAATTGTAATACTTACATAGGCCTGCTCCGTGCTCTCGTCAATAAGCTTTCCGCCCTTCTGATGTGTGGCCAGGAAGACAGTCACCATATTGGCGTCATCACCCCTCCTTACATGTAATTAAATATATCACCTTTTACTAATTTATCGGAGTTGCATTAAAATAATATTTCTGAAATAAAAAAAAATATATCAAACGACGAAAATGTTCCGTCATCGGAATCGACCCACCGTACCACTTTGACCCCTGCTTCCTAGCCGCCTTGGCCTTCTCAGACTTTTCCTTGTACCTTAGCTCGTCGAATCGAGCCTTCATCGCAGTCCACTGCTCAGGGATAATCCAACCTTGGATCGGCTTTTCGGCACGATCACGAGTCTTCTGATCATTAATAGCGTCGCGGATCAGCTTAGCAGTGACGGCAGGAAACATCCTCTCGATCATCTCGGTCCGGTGCGATGGATAGAAAAACATATCCTAGAAGAGTGCAAACCAAATATTTATCAGTTATATATAATATGCAAAAATTATATAATTCATGTTAAAAGAAAATATATTTTAACCTTGAAGCGCGCAAACCAGTAGGCCTTCCTCTCGTCCGGAGCATCAGAGTAGTTTATCCAAGGACCACCATAATTAGTCCTCAAGAAGTGGCCTAGGCATCTCTGTACCGACGGGGGACGATATCTATACAGACATATTATATTCATAAAACAAGTTTATTTATGATAAACACAGGAAAAAAAATGATAAACCAAAATACTTACTTTGTACCGTCGGCCCAGATCTTCGTCCTCATCTCCTCCGGAGGTGCGCATGCATCATCTGCCTGATACTGGTCGGTCGTCGGCTCAGCCTCCTCCATCTGCTCATCTGTCTCCATCGTCGTATCAGCAGGAGGAACGCTAGACGACGGAGCAGTCTCAGGCCGGGAACTACTCGTCCCAAGAGATATGCCACGTAGTGTCGTGGCAGGTGGAGGTACTGTCTGATACACAGGAGTACTGGGCGACGAGGATCCAGAGCCGGCACCAGTAGGAGGTATCGAAGGAGTACCCTGTCCTCTGCCAGTAGTACCCCGTGCCCCATGTCGGGACACGCGAAACGATCTGCGATGACCTGTCATACCTGATAACAACATATGATGAGATACAACAAATAATAGTACATTAGAAATATGAAAGGACAACAACGATAAGATAATAACCAAGACAACATATGATGATATATTTTACAAAAAACATCTAAGTCCAGATAGTATATTCTACAAGAAACATCTAAGTTCATATAGTACATTCTACAAGAAACATCTAAGTCCAGATAGTATATTCTAAAAGAAACATCTAAAAAATGAAATTACATCTCTCTCAATCATCTTCAGAATATTCATCTTGTTCGTCTTCCTCGACCTTATCTTCCTCTTCCTCCTCCTCCTCATCTTCAGTTTCATCTTCGCCTTCGTCGGCTTCGTCTTCCTCTTCGGATAATTCTATATCTTCTACATTAGTCGTGTAATACGTAACTTTCGTGGAGTCCACATCAATAATATTAGTTACAAGAGGTAGCTCATCCTCCTGATAAGCTTTTTCCTCAACATCAAAAGTATCTCTAGCTTTAGTCTTGCATACTGCGCACCAGTCAGACTTCGTTGCTCCCCGTCTTGGATAAGCTGTGAAGTACACGAGCTGAACCTGAGTTGATAGGACAAATGGTTCGTAGGCTTGATATCTACGCTTGTAGCTGAACCATTCACACTTGAACAACACGATCTTTGCTGGTTCTCTGTCATAAATGTTGTAAAATCCCTATTTTTTTAAAAATTTTTTATTATTATTTTATTAGACTTCAAATAAATTTGTACAATTTATGGTTTTATTTATTATTTTTTACCCGGTCAGTCCGAACATGGTCCGAACAAAATTTAAGCCCATGTGAGCATGTGGGGTGACTAAGATGGCCATGTAGGAACATTTCATGTGTGTACAAATATTTTTAAAAAAAAATTGAGACTTGTTGAATATTTATTGACTTTTGGTACAAAATTTATTTTTTTATTAATAAAATAATATTTTACAAGATGGTACAATTTTCTGGACCCATATATGGGTGAGCGGTGAAGTTCACCCATTGGGACGATTATTATTATTTTATTATAATTTAAGTTATTTTGTGGTGATTTAATAAACATATTTTTTTCTATTTAAATATTATTATTATTTTGAGATTGATTTATTAAGGATTGAATTTATATATATATGTAGATATGTTTAAATATATTAAATATTTGGATATGTGACATCTAAATTTTTATTTGAATTTAAATAGATTTAAATAGATTTTTAGTGTATTTATAGATATATATACATATATAAATATAGATATTATTAATTTAAAAGTTTTGAGTATATAAGATTTAGAAAAAAAAAAGAAGAAAAAAAAACAATGCTAGCTTCAGCAGCTCACATATGCGGCATGCCATGGACATATATGTTTAATATATATAACTATATATAAGTAGTTAGATAAGATTAAGTAAAAAAAAAAAAAAAAAAAAAAAAAAAAAAAAAAAAAAAAAAAAAAAAAAAAAACAAAGAAGTGGTGGGGCCGACCACCCCCACCACAACAACAACTAACAAGTAGCAGCCATATAGGCCACCCACGCCCATGCAAGCAAAAAAAAAAAAAAAAAAAAAGCAACAGCAGCCGTAGCATATGTGGGCCCCTCCCTTTGCATTAGTACTCCGCAGCTTGGTCGACCCCTCTCCTCCCATATGTATTTAATACATATAGTTATAAATATATATTGAAAACCCTAATTTCTTTCCTCCAAATTTTCTTCCACCTCCTTCCTCTCCTCCTTCCTCCTACCCTCTCCTCGGCGTGCTGTCCGCAAGCAGAGCAGCACCCCGTGCCAACAGCAACGAAAACAACAACATATTCCCACTTTAAGGTAACCCACTTCCCCGATTAATTTCTCTGTCAATTCTATTCCGATTTTTGAGCCGTAAATTCGTGTAGAAAGTCCCCATGACCGTTTATCATCACTTCAAATATATTTATTTTTCTGAAATAAATTTCAGTTTTAATTAAATTAAAAACCTCAAAAAAATTAGTTTTTATAAACATTAAAAATCCCGTACGAGGTACGTCCCAACAACTCGGGCGACCCCGTCATGAACCGAAAATACCGAAAGGTCCGTATCGAATTTGTGGACGTGCGAGAATTGACGGAATTCAAATTGGTTGCGTGTGCGCGACGAATTTGGTCCGTATCCGTCGCATTTTTGCGTATCGGGCATTTTCAGTATTTTTCAATTACTTTGTGCACACTTAACAAATCGCGACGAAACTTGCGCCATTGGACTCGAAATATTTTTCTGGTCCTGTATGCCAAGTTTAGTCCGATTCTGAGACCGTTGATCGGGACGCTATTTTGGCGGGCCCAGTCCCACTCAACGGACAATTTTGTGCACGGCCCACCGGAATCCAAAATTGGACATACCGTTGGGTTCGTCTCATCAAAATAAATTCGTAGACATGTAGTTTGACGACTTTAGAGACCGTAGGTTCTGGCACGTTTTTCGGTGCAAAGCGGGTCCAACGGCGGACATCGTTTTGATCCGAAATTACGAAATTGCCCCTGTTCCAGAATTTGACTTTTGGACAGGCGTTTCCTAGGTATATCTTCTTCACCGAGATCATTTTTGATGTTTGTTTCAGCGTCTGGAGTCATCTGTGATTTGTGAGTTTTGGTGCTGACACTTGCTACTCTTGGATTTGCCTTTCTCGCCGCAGGCAAGATACCTTGCCTTATCTACTGTTCATAATTAGATGCACCTTTATTTATTTATTTACTGCTTATTTATTATCTGTTTACAGTTGGATCCATTACTTGTTATTTTTAGTTCACTTTATTTTGCTTTCAGTTATTTTCCTTCTTGCCCTTTTTGTTTGCATATGGACCTAGTCTTAGAGAACTACCTTTTTGTTAAGTGACCTTGGGAGGGAGAAGACAGTTAAATGTATGGGCTACCCCAAATCCAAAAGCTGTAGTAACTGCGTACTACGGTAGTCGAGTCACGTGGGTCACTAGCCTCGAGCTATGTGGACTGATGGGTCACGTGGGCCGCTAGCCTCGAGTTATGACGGCTGATAGTATTGGTATTGACGTGTGTGTATTGTGAGTTGTTACCTTGTCCTGGGGGAGTCAGCCTTCACCTGCCCATACATCAATATGTCTTCTAAATTGCCTACTAGAAATGATAGGAGACCTTAACAAATTTTATGTTCCAATCATGGCATGGAAAAATGTCACATCGCGGGATAGTAAGTTACCCCTTGTCCTTGTTTGGTTGTAGGGGTAGCCTACTATTTCGATGATGTGATATTGAGCCGTGTTATGGTTTGGACACTTTTACTTTATCTTTATTTTATGGTGCAGTTATATTCAGTTCATATGGCATGTTCTTCCTGTATCTTGTTATGTCCCTCTGAGGACCTGGTTATCTCCCCACGTGTGTGTGCTTTTGTGATATTGCAGGTGTTCTAGTCGAGACCGTGATCTTCTCCATCCTTTCGAAGATGATTGCACTTGGCTAGTCGTGTTATTTCATCTATTTCCTTCTTGTACCTTTTATTTAAAATTGTTGGTAGTGGACTTTGTCTCCGCCCAACGTATTGTTCAAAGACTTATTACAGTTAATTATATGATATCTTTTATTCTTAATTGTGGATAAGATTTAGTTATTATGGTTCTACTGCATTTTACAGCTTATGTATACATACAAGGTTTCCATATATTGGAGTATACTTCGTATGTATACATCTGGCATGGATACGTACCTAGTCCTAAGTATTTTGGGACTGGGGCGTTACAAATGTCAACTCCACAATCTCTTGCAAGATGCCAAAGAAATCATTTTCTGGATCGACGTCTTTGTAGTTCGAAGATTTGATACACAAACGACTATTTTTCGTAGAATCAAGATCCAGGAAGCTATCTCTGATCGGAGCATTTGTCGACTTGAACCTAAAGTCATTGATATAGTAACTTGGCCATATTTTAACAAAAGTAATTGGTCCCTTGGCAAGAGTTCTAATTAATTCAATCTTTGGTGAAATTAGATGATCGACCTGAATACCAAAGAAGAGATAGTAAGTTTTTTATTGCGCAGTTGCATTAAAAGAGGATAGTAATTATTAAGTTGCTTACATATTTGTTCAACCAAGAAGGAAAATGACGTCAAATTTCTTGTTCTAATGCTTCGTCTGTTAGGTAGGGTCTAACCGACCTCAACTCATCATTATATGTGCTGAAAAATAACGAAGCAACCGCCGATTAGTACAATAATATTAGCTTATACTATTACATTAATATGACGTAAACTCATCATTAATTACTTACCCCTCTTCATCCTCGTCGCAATTGAGTAATATATACAACTGAGCAGCCCTTAGCTCTTCGTCATTCAAATATCTCTTCATTTTTCCCGAAGGCTTTCCGGACGCATTGAATACTTTTAGTATTCCATCATTAGATTCTTGATATAATCCGTCGTCATTTCTCGGAGCCCTCGTTCTATTCGTAGTAACATGAGGTTTGAAATACGTCGAGCAGAAGTTTGTAATCTCCTCGAGAATATAGGATTCACAAATAGAACCCTCAACCCGAGCCTTGTTTTTCACCTTCCTCTTTAGGTGGTTCAAATACCGCTCAAACGGGTACATCCACCGATAACCGACGGGCCCACCAACACGTGCCTCGTATGAAAAATAAATTGGCAAATGCTCCATGGAGTCGAAGAATCCAGGAGGAAATACCTTCTCGAGCTTGCACAGTGTTTCTGCAATATCGTTCTCCTACTTTTCTAGACGATCGACAAGAAACTTAGTAGAACAAAGATCTCTGAAGAATATGCTAAGCTCGGTCAATGGATCCCAAACAACCCGGGGTAAGAATTCTCGAAATGCAATCGGAATTAACATCTCCATGAATACGTGACAATCATGGCTCTTCATACCTGTCAGTTTGTTCTCTTTGAGGTCGACGCATCTTCTCAAGTTTGAAATATACCCGTCTGAAAATTTCAGACCTTGAATCCACCTACAAAGTCTGACTTTATATATCCTCCTTCTCCAGTGAGAAAATTGCCTTACGCTGCTTCAACTTCCCATTCCCCTCTATCAAATGTAATGCAGGACGTCTACATATTTCTTCCAAGTCCAATCTAGCCTTTGGATTGTCTTTTGTCTTCCCCTTTATATCCATTACAGTATTAATTATGTTGTCAAACACATTCTTCTCGATATACATGACATCAAGATTATGTCTAATCATATTGGTGCTCCAATATGGCTGATTCCAGAATATACTCCTCTTCGTCCAGTTATGAGTGTGACCAAATTCGTCACACTTGTAGCCCGTAGCAGGCTCTTCAATAGCCCTTGGTAAATCTTTTACCTCTTCCCATATCGTGTATCCGAGCCACCTTAGCGGGAGATTTGCCTTCTCCACAATGCCAGCACGAAAAGCATTCATGTTCCTCTAGTATGGATGATCCTTTAGCAGGAATTATCGATGACAATCGAAGAAGCACGGTTTGCCTCCGTATTTCATACGAAAAGCCTTAGTACAGTCCATACAATATGGATATGAAAGACGACTATGCGTGCTCCATCCAGATAACATACCATAGGGCGAAAAGTCGTTGATAGTCCACATAAGTGCTGCCTGCATCTAAAAATTTTGTTTTCTAGATACATCATACGTGTTGGAACCTACTTCCCGCAGCTGATTCAACTCATCAATCAATGGCTGTAAATACACATCGATGTTCCTTTTCGGATTGTTCGAACCTGGGATAATAACGGTGAGGAACATATACGGAGTCTTCATGCACATCCAAGGCGGTAGATTGTACGGAGTGACGATGACAGGCCAACACGAATATTGGGATCCCGAAAGTCCGAATGGGGTAAAACCGTCGGAGCAGAGACCCAATCTGACATTACGCGAATCAGAAGCAAAATCTGGATACTCTCGAGTAAAGTGCTTCCATGCTTCACCATCAGATGGGTGATCCAACACTCCTTCGGTCTGTTCTCGCTTATGCCAACTCATGTTTTCTGCAGTTTCCTTCACCATAAACAACTGCTGCAACCGCGGCGTCAACGGCAAGTAGTGCATCGAATCGGTAGGCTTCCTTTCACCGACAGAATTTTTTCTACCACTGCCCTTATAGCGATCAGCACCACAAAATTTGTAGGCGTATTCATCCTTGTCGTCTTTGTAATACAACATGCATCCTTTGCGACATGCATCGATTTTCTCATATCCCATCCAGAGCGATCTCACCATCCTCTTAGATCGGTAAAAGTCTTTAGGCAACTTAGCACCCTCAGGCAATATTTCTATAATCAACTCCATAAGTCGGTTGTAGCAATCTTGTGACATATTAAAATCGGACTTGATGCTCAACAATCTTGTAACCACCTCCAACGGTGAATGATCTTCACAACCAGGATATAATGGAGTCCTTGCATTCTCCAGCAACTCCATAAACTTTGCAGCATCGGCGTTCGATGCCTCCTCAGGTGCATCATGATTGTTCGGATCGAAACTAGGTCCCGTCGTGTCAAAAACCATGTTCACCAACCCATCGTTGTAAGCAGTGTGGTTGTAGACATCGTCAAATTGTAATGTGACACTTGATAAGCAATTTATAAGGGGCAAGGTACAAAATAGAAGAACAGATAAATAAGGAACAATATATGTGATAGGAAGAACAAGTAAAAATGTAAAAACGGACAGATGTGTGATAACGAGAAACCTGTCAGACAAGTATACAAACAACAAGGATACTAGGATACTCTATTAGAGGATACTAGGATACAAACAACAAGGATACAAGGATACTCTATTACAAGGATACTAGGATACTAGGATACTACGATACAAGGATACTAGGATACTAGGATCGATATTCGGTGTGTTAAACGTATCTATCTGATTTATATTTATAGATATCTACTATTTAGAATTACCTTAGCCATCTACCCTTTACTTACTCTCTAACGTCCTATACCATGCCATACCATATGCTACACACATGCATATACTCGTTAATATGCCATACCATATACTATATTTATAGATATCTAGTATTTGAAAACAGACAGTTGATCTTGTTATTGTTAGAGAGAGTTAAAGGAATATTTTGCAAGGTTACAATTACCCACATTGTAATGTTTCAATCAACAAGCCATTCTTCCCATTGAATTTGTGAAATGTGTGCCTACTAGGAACCTACTCAAGTGATGCCTAATTGAACTTTTTTTTAGACTGTAAAAAAAAAGTTGTGCCTAATTGAACCTTTTTTTGGACTGTAATTTGCTTGCACCACCGCTGGCAAGCTTAAAATGTGTGCCTACTAAATTTGTTTTTTTCTATCTGTCAAATAACCATCTATATAATAGACAATCTCTCTCATTTTTCTTTGCTCAAGAATATGATAAGGTTTGGCAATTGCATCCTAGTGGATACAAATTCAAGTTAGGGAAAGTATCTCGATTCAAATAATAGCGATGTCCACATCTTGTGCCAACTATAAGACGATCTACCAAATATCGTAACAGTGGGATTAATTACAAAAAAACTTCTCGTTAGAATTTCATCTTTTGTATAGAAAGACCTATTAATCAAAATCGCAAGCTCGACCAACAATATGCATATAAATAATATGTACATGACCAAGGATTAGGGTTTACCTGGGTTATTGGGTTAGGGGGCCGGAGGCGGAGGGCTGTAAGTGGAGGGGGCTAGAGGAGGGGGCTAGCTGGAGGAGGGGACTGGAGGAGGGTGCTGGAGGCGGGGGGGCTGGAGGAGGGGGCTAGAGGCGAGGGAGCTGGAGGCGGTCGGAAGAAAGGGGGTCGGGTGCCGGAGGGGAGAGAGGGGGTCGGGTACCGGAGGAAAGAGAGGGGGTTCGAAGCCGGAGGGGAGAGAGGGGGTCGGGTGCCGGAGGGGAGAGAGGGGGTCGGGAGCCGGAGGGGTCGGGAGCCGGAGTGAGAGGGGGTCGGGTTAAAAGGGGGGAATCCAAAAATGTGGGGGGGGGGGGGAATGAAAAATCAAACCTATATGCTCATTTTAGCGACATTACTTATCGACGTCAGTAAACGTCGAAAAATTATAATTAGCGAAGTAAAGAAGCATCGCTACGAGTCGCTAATTTAAAAAAAACAATATCAACAAAAACGTCGATAATCGTCACTAATTAGCGACGTTTACCAACTTATCAGCAATGTCAATTTTTTTTGTTAAAACTGTGTCACTGGACGTCGCGGATCGTCGCTAACAGTGACGTTCTGCGACGTTTGTCCCTTTCTTCGCTAAATTCCTTTGCTTTAGTAACGTTTTACTTAAACATCGCTAATTTTGTCGGTAATATGACTTATTTTGGTAGTATTTGGACTTGGTCCATATAAGAGTATTAGGACCATCACCATCATAAAGGCTAATACTGGTGATAGCCGTGGCTTCAAAGGGGTGAAACAGTGACTATATAAGAGGTATATTCCAGGTCCTACGAAAGGGATCCATAAGTTCTCTGACAAGTTTAGGCCTAGCCGATTCTAATTGGTAGGGGACACTCTAAACCCAGGAATGCCAGGAACCCAGGGTTCAGTATAGATGTCGATCCAGCCGCCTCTAATCTTCCAGAACACCTTCCCCTGCAGAACGCACCGGGCATCGAGTATACTCGACCAAATTTGTGAGGCCCGTTTGTGCTTGGTCTCATGCCATATAGATATGTTCTGCAAATATACGCCACGGAGGAGGCGAGTCCAGAGTTGATTAGGATTAGTGATAAATTGCCATAGAATTAAGCTTACCGATAAGTGATTCATTCACCCACATAGGGTTCCTGAGTCCCAGGCCACCTTCCTTCTTTGGCATGATGAATTTGTTCCACGACAAGAAATGCATTTTCCTCTCCGAGGACGAGTGCACCCACTAGAAATCTCTGCATTATCGGTCCAGTGTGTTGCATATAGCCTTTGGGATCTTGTGAATCGACATTGTATAGATCGAGATAGAGCTCAATGTGGATTTGATAAGGACGGTCCAACCTACATGCGATAGAGTATTGGATTTCCATCCCTGCAGCCGATCCGATAACTTCTCGAGTAGTCCCTTATAAGAATCAATCTTTACTTTAGGGAGCAGAAGTGCCTGGCCTAAATATTTATCCGATCTTTGCATTCTAGATAGCTGGAGTGTAGATGCAAGTTTATCCTTCTCTTGCGGAGCAACATGGCGGCTAAAATATATGCTCGACTTTCCGAAGTTTATCATTTGGCCGGACCAAGAGCAAAAGATGTTAAGGATATCATGAACAATCGCTAGAGACATCGACGAAGCCTGACCAAATATAAGAACGTCATCTGCAAATAATAAATGGGATATGGATGGAGTATACCGGTTCAGGCGTATTCCTCGAAAGAGATCCATCTGCTCGTAAGAGTAGAATAATCTGGAGAGTACTTCAGAGCAGAGAATGAAGATATAAGGAGAAATAGGGCACCCCTATCGAATTCCTCTCTTGGGCTTGAAAAAACCTTTTGGAACTCCATTTATGATCACGAAGAAGGAAGGAAAAGTAATGCAATTAATAATAAGATCATTGGTTCTCCCTTGTATCCCCATGCCGTGAAGCACAGACCTAATGAAAGGCCAGGCGAGTCGGTCGTACGCCTTTGCGATATCAATTTAAAGCATACGAATTCTTTAATTTTGGGAAATGATTCATGGCATGAAGGATTTCGTGAGCTATGACACTATTATCCGTGATCTGCCTACCCGGAACAAACGTATTCTAGAAAGGTGAGATAAGTTTGTCCATAAAAGGCCTGAGCCTATTAGCCAGAATTTTAGATATAGTCTTATAAGACACATTGCATAACGCAATAGGACGATAGTCCGCTGGTGATTCTGGCGAGGAGCAGTTCAGGAAGAGAGCAAGGTGTGTGTGATTGAGAGGGTAGCTAAGCTCGCCCGTTGTGAAGTACTGCTAAACAGTATTAATGAGGGATTCGCCAACAACCGGCAACACCTTTGGTAAAAAGCAGCTAGGAAGCCATCGGGGCTTGGCACTTTCAAAGAACCCATACATTTAACAGTTTTCTCAATTTCATCTGCGTCAGGAATGGCGTCGAGCATAATATTATCAACACTGGACAAAGGATGAGAAGAGATAGAGAAGTTCGGATCCATAGGACAAGACATCTGAACCAAGCAGACGCGCGAAGTGTTTGACGATTATCGAAGCAATTACCCCCTGATCCGACGTCCATGATCCATCTTGAAGGCGTAGAGAACGAATTTCATTGCATTGTTTCCTGATAGTGGCTTTGATATGGAATTATTTTGTATTCCTATCTCCCCCTTAATCCATTTACATTTTACCCGCTGGCTCCAGTAGCTTTCTTCAATGTGAAGGAGATTAATTAGTTCCTCCTCGATTTCTCGCTCTAATCTCAAGGAGGCTGGAGTCGAATCCCTTGTTTGAATAAGCAGTAATTGTCCCTTAAGAGATTTAATACGAGATTTGATGTTACCAAACGACGAGCGGCTCCACTTGTGAAGTTTCTTCAGAACAAAGTTAAGTTTATCTGAAAGACCTGTATCGTGTTGAGTGTTTGCCTCATGCTATGTCATGGAGAGAGTATATAAAGTCTGCACTAGTCATCCAGTAGCTTTCGAAGCGCAAAGGTCGATATCTTTTATGGATCTGGTTTGTTGTATTGAGGAGAATGGGGGCATGGTCTGTTATAACAAGGGAGCATGTGAACAGTAGAGTGAGGGGTGTATACTACACCATTTCCCATCCATGAGTGCACGATCAAGTCTTTCCTTTATGAGAAAAGGAGAGCTACGGCCGTTTGACCAAGTGTAGGTCGGACCAATACACCCCAGGTCAATCAGGCCACACTGGTTAACCATCTTCATGAATAATCAGTTCGATTGGGAATCAAACCCCCGACCACCCGATTTCTCTGCTGAGTTTGTGATGGCATTAAAATCTCTGATACGACACCAAGGAGTGGTGAAAGTATCAGAGAGATTCTTGATGGTTTCCCAGAGCTTGTGTCGATCCTTTGCTTGGGGCATCCATAAACATAGCAGTTGCCAATCAGGCATGTTGTCACCAGCAACGAAGAGAAGAATGAAGTCAGGAGAGAAAAGAGTGACATAATCCTTTATAGAGGCTGTCCACCCTAACCATAATCCACCAGATCTACCGATTGAGGGGATACAAATATATTAGGATAACCAAGGGAAGGGAGAACGAGTGAAGAGTGGAGGAAAGAAGAGTGAGTTTTATAGATGAAGAAGATTGAGGGATGGGTTGCGGAGAGGAATGAGCAGAGAGTATGGACTGTCATTGATTCCTCAGCCCACGACAGTTCCATAAAAATACTAACATTGGTCTTGCGGCATATTTAGGTCAGCCTCCACGACCTTTGCTAGTGAGGAGTTATTTGTTAGAGGAGTTGTCAGTCTCTTTGGTGATCTAGGATTTGAAATGGGAATGGAGCCATACTTCTTATCCAACAGAAGTAAGGGAGGAGAAGGGCTAGACATGAGATAGGACATGCGGGCCCTTCTCTTCCACGTCATTTTGCGGGGGTAGGGTGTAAGCCCACTTCCCAAAACTTATCATTATTTCTTACTATTTATTTATTATGAGATTTAAATAGTTAAAGTATTCTACTTTTTATAATTGTATCGACGATGTATTTGCCAAACTATATTTTAATTGATTTTAGTTTTTATGAAAAAAGAAGAACAAGAAGAGAAGACATACTTTTGAAAACTATTAACTATTATCAATTATCTTCAATTTATATTTATATAATCTGTTTTTAAATAACCCTTGGTAAATCGATTTGGATTACTAATATAATCAAGTATTATATTTAGATTTAAAATTATTTTAATAATAATGATCGAATTCGATCTCATTTCATGAAAAAAAATATTTTAGATGAAAATTTATTTACTCATGAAAATATACCATTGAATTATTTTATCATTATGTTGATACTTGATTTTATAGAATCAATTCAAAATATTATTTTAAACTTATTGTAGTGTTTGATCATTCGATTAAGATTTCAAAGGATATTTAAATTATTGATAATCCATGGACCCAAATTAGTATATTTATTGTTATTGTTACTATTATTATTGTTACCGAAAGTTTTAATATTACTATTATTATAAATTACTAATGTTTCTTAGTCCAAGAAAGAAAGGGATTTTTTACAAAAAAATTCGTTTGTTGAAGGACCTAGAAAGAGTTTTCCAAACTCAAAGCTTCCCTGGTTCCTAGCCGATTACAAATTTTAATGTGTATCAAATTCAAATCTAGCTCTCCTAATCTCTTTCACAATTGATGTATATCCGAAGCTTGGACATATAAGGGGGAGAAGCAGCCGATGTTTCCCCTATTAACCCTAAACCTAATCTAGTCGTATATAGCAATGTGTCATGCGAGTCTTCCGTTGCCATGAGACAATCACCTGCTTCTTCCCTAGCCGACGGACAATGATGCCATCGTCATCAATCCCACTGCCACCATTAAACACCAGAGCCACCACCATTAAATACCACAGCCACCACCAGTAAACACCACAATTATCACCATCACGTACCTGCCGGGACCGCCGCCACGATCGTGCTTCCCCGTGCTCACCACCACCTCGCCTCTGATTGTCCCCGCATGCATGTCGGCGCCCTCGGCCACGCTGAGCGCGATGCTCCTATTGCTGTCCTTCCGTCACCTCTGTCATCACCAATAGCGCACCATAACCGATAGCACCACCGGCTACTCCGGCCAAACAACCCAACGACTCCCATCGACTCCACGACCACTAGTGCGACCACCGCAAAACCACACCAAAAGAGAAGAGAAAAAGAAAAAGAACCCTAACCCCTGGACCCGCTACCTTCTTCGCCGCCACTCCCGACGTCGTGCACCCCGCGCCGGTTCAGATCTGCCGCAACCGGACGCCAGCGATCGCGTGCCACCGCACGACCCCGTCTTCCCCAGCACTTCGAGCACCTCCGTTGACCCCGCCTCCTTGCCATCGACGCATGCCCAGACTCGTCCGCTCGAGCCGCCATTAGCCGGATCTCGCCCGGTGACCTTCACCACCGGAGCCGATGGACCCTCCTCGCCAGGTAAGCCTCGCCGCCTCTCTCTTCCGATCGCCAATCTCTCTGTAGCTATTTTCTCTCTCATTCTCTCAATCTCTCTCTACTGCTCTCTTTTCTCTTTCTTTTCTCTCACCCCCTTTCTAATCTCTTCTCATTACTTAAGGAAGTGAGTAAAAAATTTGGAACTAGAAACAAAAGAGAGAGAGAGAGAGAGTTGATTTGGTAACTTGTTATATTCTTGAGTTGTTTGTATATATTAGATAGTGTACTGCTATATGTGTATATATGTAGTGTACCAACTATTATGGCATTTTATACATATACTATTATTATTATCAACATTTAATATGTATGTTCATTTTTTATACTAAGTATTACTATCATTAGTAATATTATTATTATTTGAGACCATTATATTATTTAATTTATTTTGTTTTATTAAATAAGAGTATAGTAAATAAATCCCCAAAAACATATTTTATGGCTAAAGTATTATTTTGGACATAAACTAATTTGGGACAAGGAATTAGGTTTTAATTAGATTTGATTCTTGGGATAAAATATATGTGTAAATAATTTTCATGGGCTTGGATTTTAATAATAAGTGTTTTGTTTATGTTCGGTTGATAATATTTGAGGCCAAGGTTTTACTTGGCTAATAATAAAATATTTTGGTTTAGGCAAAATAAATGCAGTTAAACTTTATATATGGGTTAGTTAATTAAGAGATGAGCTTTAGATTTCAAACCTTATATAACTGTTATAAATGTTTTATAGGAAAGTAAAAATATTATTATTCATTTTTGTATATGAATGTTATTAATAATGTTGTAATATTTTTAATCGTATAATGGTAATATTGTATTATTTTCAAACTGTAGATATATGTATAACTTTGAGATCATTTAGTATTATACATATATTATTATTTATCTACCTATACTTTTAAATTAGGCTTAGAAGTCTAAAATATAGTTATACTACTTGGCCTAAAAAAATACATATATACAAACATTTGACAAATATGATTCTAGCCTTAAAATGATATTCTAAGATTTTCAAGTGGTTATATAAGAATTATTTTAACTAATAGTTTTCAAATATCATAAGTATTTTCTAAATATCTTTCTAAATATATTCTCCTTATTTCTTTTTCATAAAACAAATTCTCTATTAAGTCAATCTTGATCGTGATTAGTCGTACGTTCATATTTCTTATGATTTTGACCAATTCGTATCAATCTTAGGCTAATCGGACAGTTTCGGACCCAACGGCATGGTCTGTTTCATCGTTAGAGGCTGTTTTGTATACTTATGACATCAGACTATAATGGACCCAACGGGATTGTTGGTTTTACCAGCTAAGGACCACAGGTAAGTGCACTTTATGATTGCTTTCGATTCATAGTAGTTTCTATTTCATGTTTATACAAATGCTCTCTTGCTTGATGACACTTATTACACGGATTAGTATCATGGATTGGTATGTACCTCTTGACTGTTATTTACATGATTACTATGCTTACGACTTGATTCCATGAGTACTAGCTGGACGGGAAAATATCTTAGTAAACATATGGACTACCCAGAAATATCTCCAAAATGTTTGTTCTTGTCTGATAGCAGTCACACAATTCATGTGCGGGGTGCCGGATTTACCCCTTAGCCGTTCACATGTCGAACAAGATATTTCAAAATACATAGGTAGTTGTCGTTTACTTGTTTTTCTTATTTTCTTCACCACTTGTCATGTCATCCTAGTTACATATTTTTCTCTAGTTAATACATCTTGATGTAGATTTACCTACTTTTTCTAGACATGCCATGACATCATTACTTTCTAGTTTCATTTCACATATGTTATTTTCATGTCTTGTGAATTCTATTGTGTTTTTGCATTACCGTCGGTTTGTGTGCTTGTTCCATTTCTGACTGGAAACCAATATTTTTCAGGTTAGCCGCGACCACTTTTAGCATTGGGAGATTCGGGTGTACTTGCAGGCGAATTCTAAAGATTAGATAGATATGGTATCATTTTCATTAATTATAAGAATCTTGTACCTTCTTTAAATATAAATTGTAAATATTGTAATCAATTTAGAAAATGTGAATGAGCCATAAATGTTATATTTATGTGATATTGAGTATCATGGGTGACAGCATTCTACCGCCGACTCTGTGGCGTAGGCTGGCTTGGACACGCACTCGTATCCCGAAAAGTGGGTGCGGATCGTGACATAGGAAGTCTTGGACGGCGAGGGTGGCGGTGAAGGAGGAAGTTCAACTATAGGAAGACTTTAAGGGACAAGCGGTGGAGTGGTAAGATCCAGGCTGGATGAGAACATTAACGAGGGCGACGGGCGACAGATGGGAACCCATTAATGTATTCAAAGTATGATTGACTGCTAGAGGACACATCTGGAGGGATACTTGGGGAGGGGCGCCATCCAGTGAAAACTAAACCAGGATCGAGACTGAACCCCTCTTGATGGGACTGGACTTCACATGACGTCTCAGTATCATGAAAGTCACTCTCCATGAAGTCCGTACTAGTCCCATGTAACACCCAGTTTTCCAAATGAGGGTAATTTTGAACTTTTATAATTATAATTATATTTATTGATATTTATATCATATTATGATTTTTGGTGAATTTTAATCAATTTAAAACTAATTAAAAACTATAACTTGTGATTTTGATGTGCTGCTAGTGAAACCCGAGAGACTGTCTGACCTAGAGCCTAACCATGCGATTGGGATATTTATTTATCATTTTTAGCCTAGGGGTAATTTGGTCATTTTGACTTATTCGAATTATTGGATTGATGGTTGTTAATTTTGACTTTTACTAGTTGTGGTTACTTGAATAGCATGGTGGGACCCTAGTCTAACTTAAGTCAACCCAAGTTAGGTCACTTAGGATCAAGTTTGAAATAGGAGGATTTATGATTAGGTCCAATGACTTGAGACTCATGATTTGATTTCCATGACCATTCAAATTGGCCCAAAGCCCACTAGACTAAACCCTAACCCTAATTCCCATTCATTATGACCATCCACTTAGGGTTCCCTGCCTATAAATACTCTCCTCATTTAGTTCTTGTCTCTTTGTATCATTCCAACACTTAGAAAAAGAAAGGTATGGCTATTCTTCCCCAATCCATAGTTTTTCCATTTTAATTTTTTTTGACTCTAGTTTCTTGCATTAGAGTCTAATACTCCTATTTCCTGTTTATGAGAGTAATCCAGCCTTGGAACAATTTAGAGATTTGAGCTAGCAAGGAAGAACACTCTATTTTGGGGCTTTTCTTACCATTGGCACCTATAGGTAAAACTCCTCAAATTGAGTTATTGTTTGACTTCTTTGCATATTAGGCTAGATCTATGTGTCCCCTAGCTGTCCCTCAAATTTGATAGGAAACCGTGTCCGTTTGGTGTCCGTATCGGACACGTATCAGTCTATGTAATCATGTGTTTGTTGAAATGCCTCAAAGGGAAATAAATTGCTGTTTTTGAAAAGTGATTGAATGGAAATGTTGTTTATACATGTTTATTGCTTTCGTATCCTACTGAGCATGTTTCTGGACACTTTTCGTGTCCAAAATGTGACACACACGCACGCACGAGATACAACACGGTTACTGTACAGTCCCCTGCTGTTCGGGCTTGACACAAGACACGACATGGCCTCTCGTGACACGATTTTTGGTGGACACGAGGGGGCAACCTCTGTCACCATCCTCCCAAAATTTGGGGTGGGTTGGTGGAGTATTCGAGGAATTATCCCCCTCGTACTAACCCGCACTGACACTGCACACGCAAAAAAATCCCCACTGATACGGGCTTCGCATCACGACACGACACAGCTTGGACATGGGTCAGGGTGTTCAGTCCCTATCCCTATGTCCCCTCGACACGAGTGCAAGAGCACGTGGTACCTCGAGCACTGTGTCGAGCCACGAAGGCTCGACATGGCTGCACGAGGGATCGATTTTACTATTTTCTGACAATATCGATTCTGGGTTTGGACACTCTCGACACACTGACACCACTCATGGTTGACACACACACGCACACCTTCTGAACGTGTAT
>JANAVB010017101.1:0-70546 GCA_029216955.1 Iris pallida
GAGGTATGCAACATAGCTCATTATGGACCCGAGCTATTGTTCATGGGCCTGGATTGTGTATTCGGGCTGAACACGGGATATCCAGATCCGTTAGGAGCCCTAACCCTAATTTCTCCTCATGGTCCCTGCCGTAGCCTATATATTCCTCTATTCTCGGCCGCCAGATTACTGTCAGAAATCTGAAATTTTCTCTAAATTCGTGATTCACGTAAGGAGAGAAGAGAGTGCGGCCAAGGAGAAAGGTTGGGAGATCGTCGCCCACACGACGTCCAACTCGAGGAAGGAATACGTGCAGAAGATCTTGGGTCGTCCGCTCGAGATTGCTAGGAATTACTTGTCTCCTTTCCGCCGCAGGTATAATTCGTAACCCTAGTTTCCGCCTATGAAGGGTTAGAACACATATTAGATCTGCTTAACTTTCTATCGATCAATAGGCACACCAAAGAAAGGGTCCTGGAAATCCCCAGTTCCATCATGCACATGCTCAGAAAAATGGTATATGTGTGTTTCGCGTATGAAGTCTGGACATTATTTGCATTGAACTGTTGTTTCTTGTTCTTTCTGGTTGCAGCTTAGCAGTCAACAGGAACAATGTAAAGAATGTCCCTTTCAGTAAGTAGCTAAATTTTTTACAAATATGTACTGAAATCTTCATGTTGATGCATAGTTTCGGCAGATGGATATCCAAGCCAAGGTTGCGTAGAATTGTGAGCATGTTCGGCTACTGATTATGACTGGTTTCTTATTTCTTCATCCTATTGGGCTAAGTATTTCTCAAGGAATTATTGATGTGCGAAGCTGACGCAGATGTATAATTTAACTTGGCTTAATCAAAATGAGGTTGACCATGACTTGTGCGGTTAGAACTATCTTGTAAAAAAAATAAAATATATATATATATATATTATATATATATATATATATATATATATATATATTTTTGCTACATCAATAATGCAATCATATGTCACCACTCATTATGAGTTGGACAAGAAAAGCCCCTACAATTGGAGCCATATGTGAAAGTTAGACCGTCACATTCCTAAGAGAGGAAAAAGAGAGTCCCTATCACCAACCTATATTTCATGACATGGATTAACCTCAAGTCCAAAAATGGGCCACAATCCCACGGGAATATCAAGATGACATAACATGGCAAATACTGAAGAATCAAAGTATAATGGAAAAAAATAAATCATGGTTGCATTAACGTCTCGTTTGGTTCGAAAAAAAAAAGAAAATCGATTCTTTTTTTTTTTCTAAGAAATTATAATTTTCATCAAATTTTTCTTTGGTGTTTAGAACGACCGGATAAATTAAGGGTATGCTTAAATTGAGGGTTAAGAGAGTTAGTAAGAAAAATTAAGTGAGGGAAAAATAAATCATATTTGGTTTGAGAGTGAAAATTTAGGAGAGAAGTTTTAGAGAGTTAAGTGATGGTTTATGTCTCCATTTTTTATCAATTTTTTAATCCTCCAAAATCGGAGCGTTAACGAGGGAATTGAGAAGTTTTGTATAAAAAGTCATAAATATTCCTTATTTGTTCTATATATATATAGATATATATATATATATATATATATAGATAATTTTTTTTGTTTTCAACGTGTTGTTCCGTAGCTTTCTAATTTGTGAATATTTTGACAAGTTCTAATTAAAATTTCAATCAAATTTAATTTTATGACATATGTAATAAGTTTTTTGGTACCTATCATATTTTTATTAATCTTTCCTCTCACTCAAACCTCAAATCCAAGTAAAAGTTAAGCATCTCCCTACCTGACTCTTCCTCAATCCAAACAAGATTCTATATATTAACTCTCCCCTCTTACTTAAATCTCTCTCATTTAACCCCACTTAGCTACTTATATTTTTTTTCCCTCAATCCAAGCAGACCCTAGGAGGAAAAGTAAATCTTGAAAGTATAACATTGTCGTAGGTGAGTGGAACTATATTCCTCCTCTTTTTTTAAAATAATTTTTTTTTGACATTCAAATATAGAAATATATATATATATTTTTTTTTTCGAAGACTCTGATTCCGCGAACCAAAGAACCCAGCTCAAATCCGCTCAAATCCATAGTTTTCTTCCCCCCACCAACTAGAGAATCTTGCTGCCCCTAGTTTGGTAGGAACTTCGGTCCAAATCTCATTTGTTAGGAACACCATTCCCACTCCCCAATTTATTTTACTTCATTTTGCTGCTACATCTGTGCGGAAGAAGTTAGAGGAAATCAAAGGAAGTACTTCTACTGGCTACTGATCACATGACAAAGCCATTCTGGACCAATGATATCAGTCCACATACGAAACAGTTTTGCAAACGTTTATGTTGCATAATTGATCATTATCACATGGCAGCTCACTATACTTTTCCTTGAGATTACTGTGTTCTTACTGTTAAGATGGCTATAAAACCACTCATTACTTTTTGATCAAGAGTGTGTGACAATTAAGCAAGAATATATCAGAAAAATATTCCAACTGAGACGAGAAGTGTTTAGATGAATGAGTGACATTTAGAAGTGTCGATAATCACATTCTTTTTCTACCCTATCTTTTAATTTTTTATATTGTCATCCATTTTTTTCATCTCAAAAAAAGAAAAGAAAAAGAATGAGTGACAATATATTAAAACGAAAAGATGTGATAGAAAAAGATGTCGTTATTGACACTCTTAAAATGTCATCCTGCACTCTTTTTCAATGTTCTATTATTCAAATTTTATCCTGCATTAACATTACCGGTACTCCTAAAATGTCATCTTGTACTCGTGCCTTCATGCATACACAAATTAATGTCAATTTAATGTATGGATAGATTTTTTTTTGAAATCTCACGCACACACACGATTGGGAGGCTCGAACCTTGCCGGCCCCTCCGGATGTCCGCTCTAATACCACTAGGCTAGAGATCTCGGACATGTATAGATAGATTTAAAATTTGAATGATAGAAACTTAAAGATGAGTAGTGCATGATGAAATTTTAAGGGTGTCAATAACACCCCTCCTAGAAAAGTAAGTGTATTCTTGATAGTTGGAGGTGATGCCAGTTTAAGATAAAATAAGAAAACATCAGTCATAAGTGGTTTGAACATGCGATAACGCAAACCAGATAATTTAGTGAGGAACGATAGGGTAATAATTAAAGTTGAATAAAGTAGTACTCGATGGTTCGCAAGTTGCTGAGTATTCATTCCGTATAGGAGTATTCAACCTTGGAGAAATTTTCAAACTAACAATTTCAAAAAGAAAAAAAAATCAATTTCAATTCTATAAATTCTTCTATCCAACACAAGTATTTCTTTATATGTTTTTCTTAACATTCCATTTAGTAGGGGGAAAATATATAATTTTACTGATCATAGATAAATGTATTCGTTTATCCTGACCCACTATTACCTCTTTTTTTTTTTTTTTTTTTTAACTTCCCTTCATCTTTCTTGTGCGACACCATGATGATGGGATAGGCATGGGTAGTGGTGTGGAGGGGTTGAAAATGACTCAAAGTAAGAACTAAAGCAAAAGTGGACAATGGAGACAATGTAGTTTGCGAGAAGGGACCAGAAGAACTGGATAAGGTTGGTGTGGATTGTCCTTCATGGTAAATGTTATGGGTTACTTAAATGGATAATATTAAGGGCACTGTAAAAATGATTAGGGGACAAAATATTTTTTTTTGACGGTCTTAGTATTGTTAAAGTTATAATAATGTTGTACATATTCAAAGTTGTCAAAATTTTGATAATTCTGGAAAGATAGTACATATAAAATAAGAAATGTTAAAATTTTGGCAGTTCTAAAAACGAAAGTCTAAACGAACCGAGGGGGACGAGTGCACGGTCGAAATCGACACCATTGTCGTCCCCCATTGGTTGGGCTGTGGGGGACCCACAAAAACCAGCCTCCCCTGCTAACACAGGTAAACGGGTCCGATCAATGAGAGGCTGACACATGACGTCGGTTCACGTGTCGGTTGTCCTCGCAGTCTGTATGGAATCACCCGTTCTAAAATAGCAATGAGTGTAAAAAGATTGTCAGTCTTAGTAGATATGTACGATACTATCAAAAAGGTGTTGTTTCTGGTAACTTTTGTGGTGCTCTTAGGGTCTGCTGGACAATTGTAGGGGTAACGGTTATGAGGTATTTTTAGAGTACCGGTTATGAGCAGTTATGAGGGGTCCGATTTTGGGGGGTTTTGAGTAGCGACTTTTAAACCAGTCCATTCCATGCGTGGTAATTCACTAACGAGCGATTTTAAATTTTTTTACACGGATAAAATTAAAGAGGGAAGGGTATTAGTAATTATAACCCAAAATTATATTACACTGTCGACCAAAATCCGTGCATCAAAAAAATTAACAAACACGAATTTTCACAGACGGTCGGTTCAAAAATATTCCAGAACCGATAAAACACAGTTACCAAGCATACCCTTAACATTTGTCGGCATAAGTAATTTACAAAATTTTACAGGGGATGGAAGACGCCAATACCCATCAAATTTGGCACAAATTTCTTCGGAATCCTCGGCCTATATAAGGAAACCAGGCCCTCAGCATTGCCATCCTCATTGTTAGCACCTTCCTTTCAGTTGCGTGTTGTTTGTTGCGTGCATGTTTTTTTTTTTTGCTTAGTTTAGGAGTACAGGAAGATGCTGGGTGTTTTTAGCGGGGAGGTGGTCGAAGCGCCGGCCGAGCTGGTGGCTGCAGGCAGCAGGACTCCGTCGCCGAAGACGCGGGGGTCGGAGCTGGTCAGCCGGTTCCTGCAGCGCTCCGACGCCGCCGCCGCCGCGATGATATCGGTGCAGCTTGGGTCCGTCGGACACCTTGCGTACAACTCCACCAGCAAGTTCCCCTCCTGCCCCAGGTTCCTCCACTCCACAGCCTCAATTTGCATGCTGATTAACTTTCTCAATCCCTTCATGAAAACTGATACAAAACTAGTATAGTTCTTATGCCCACAATGTATTGATGATTGATGATCATATATAGTAAAGAGTTTACCAACGTTATTCATATAATCGGTGAATCTGAGAAAAATTTTGAGCAATCATTTCTGTGAACTTTACAATGACGTTTTTATGCGGTTTAGGCTAAAATTGAAACAAAACCGACCCACTCGAAGATAACGAACCACAAACTCGCGCAAGAACCAGGACAGATCAAACACGGTATAACTCGGTATTACAAGTTCGAATACAAATATGTTGAACCCTTTGCCCCAAGTTCAACTCCTCACAAATATTAAGAAAGAAGAAGAACGGATCTTCCCTCCAAACTATCTCGAAGAGCAAGCCTACGAGCCAAGCACGGACTTTCTCGTTATTTTTGTAGACTTCACCCTGAATCTCTCCCTTGAGCATCACATGAGCAAAACCCCCTTAGCCTTCTTATATAGGATAAAGAAAATCTAATTTACGGTTAGAAAATTCCTAAATTAGGCCAACATTAATCTAGACTATCAAAATTAGATCTCACGGTCCAAAAAGATGCTTATTTGGGTCCCATCATGAACCAAATTCCGACGGACGGTATACTGCCAGACAACTAGAATTCGTTCTGGACAAGCCAAAAGCAGAACTCTAGGCGGTATAACGTTGGAGTTTCGCTGCTACTGTTTTGGCTCAATATTGAGTCATACTATAGCCGTCAAAATCCCATCGCCTTCGCCGCAACTTCTCGACGCTCCTATAATATCCCATACTGCTCCTAAACACCTCAAATGGAGGCTGGACCCAACAAACTTCTTCTCCAGTCTGATGAGAGGTGTCGGCCCCATGTCTCCTCAACTAGACTCTATGTTTTCGTCCCGCGACAAAGTTCCTGCTCGCCCTTGTTACTGATCTCGAATCTCCCGAACAGATTTGCATATTTTTCTATCGCTAACTCCTCGACCACCAAGTCGACACTAGCTACCATGCGTAGCACCTCCCGAACAACTGGGATCTTGTTAACATCAATAACTCGATCAAGGCCAAAGTCCCTGACCACCAGCCTCACTGTAGGTCTTGGTTTCATATCCCAGTCTTTCGTTTTCCACCAGAACGAGCTCCCGCTCCGTCAAGCTTCCTCACCCTTGGCTGGTCCAACCAAGCGGACTATTTGGTTCCATCGAGATTTATGCTCCTGAACCTATCCATCTTCGTGTCCGATACTTAAGCTCTCCCGTATACATGCATCCGTGAGCATAACATCATGCATTGTGCATGTTGTCGATGACCCATATCTCTCCCTGAATTGTGCAAGTAGAGGTGTACACGTCTCATCTTGAGTTGGCTGCACCTTTTGATCTTCTCTTTGGCTTCGAACTCATGAAAAAGATGTCGCTCCATGGCTTTGGAAAACCATCCATCATCAAACTGGATCCGTAGTACGACCCCCACCTGGAGATCGACTAGCTATCATAGGACCGACTCAAGCTTTGACACATCTCTATTCGTCGCTTTGTCCCGACGAATCGAATCCTCCATATTCCATATGGCGTGCAACCTCAACGACTTAAGTCTTTACATACCACAACATATATCTCCGCGAGCCAGCAGTCGAGAACCCTTCGTAAGCTTCTAATATGTTCCCAAACACGCTCCGATAACCATCATTTGCCAGCTTTTCTACCGATAAGTTGTAATTCGATACATGATGGATCCCATTGAGAAAGAGCTTCTTGCGAAGCTCCGTAGTGTCAAGTTCACATCATCGATATCCACAACTGCAGCCGTTTTCTTGTTGCCTATCTTCACACGTCCAAATATACCGTTTTGGTATGACATAAAGATCATCCTCTGTGGAGTAGCATAATACGACGCTCCCGTATCCAAGATCTAATCATCCATGTCTTTAGCCTTCTCATATGCAGTTCCGTTTAAAATGACCTATTTTGTCACTGTGGTAACATCCTTCCTTGCGGTCCACCCTCGCAAGATCCTGATAACTCTCTCATGGTCTCGACTGTGACTTTATTCTTCCCTTCCCGTAGGAAGCAACCAGAGCGGATTTCTGTGACGATTTTGATTTCTTATGCCAGATCTCCTTATTCAACAAACATTTTATGACGTTCTACCTACTTTGCACCTCGTAGAGTTAAGAGGACTAAATTATAAAACATTCATAAAGAATTGACAAAAAAATTTATGACCAAATATCGACATGACATCAACCCTCTAGTGCCTCCTCCCTTGAGTAGGTCCATAATAAAATAGATAAACTAGTAAAAGTTCAAGTTTATCTTTGTTGTTTCACCAAGTTGTTAATTATTTGCCTATGCTTAGTTATGTTTCCAAGTTGTATGATTCCTTTTTCCACTAAATAAACTTTGAAGGATGTATAAGAATGTCAACCTAGATGGTTTCCTTTCAATCTTATTATCTGGAATTTGGAATATGGATCATATTGTCCAAGGAGAAAGTCTGCTCAGACTTCTCTATGGTTCAACTGAAACTTAATCTGTAGTTTCAAGTTTCAGGATGGGTTATCTGGACCAATCATGCTTTAAATGTCAAAAGTGGGTAAAATTACAGTCCGTAAAATATCTAAGGCCTAAATCATGATATTTTACTGGTACGGCACAAACTTTCATGTCTAAAATGTTGCCGAAAAACCATCTAAACCAGAGTTAAATGCTCAATCTGATGTAGATTATTCGCTGCAAAGGACGAGATATTCTGCCTATTCGAAGGGGTGCTCGACAACCTTGGAAGCCTGAGGCAGCACTATGGTCTATCGAAGGGCACAAACGAGGCACTGCTCATCTTGGAGGCCTACAAGACCCTTCGAGACAGAGCTCCGTATCCTGCCAGTTTCATGCTCGGTCATCTCACAGGGAATTTCTCCTTCTTGATCTTCGACAAAACCACTTCCTCTCTGCTTGTAGCTTCTGTAAGTCCAAATCTCATATGTATCAATAGCATCAATTCATGTTTTCCCCTAATTGTGATGCATTAAGTTATAACTGTGTAACAGGATGCACAAGGGAAGGTGCCTTTGTTTTGGGGGATCACTGCAGATGGATGTGTAGCCTTCTGTGATGATCTGGATCTACTCAAAGGATCCTGTGGCAAGTCACTTGCACCATTTCCTCAAGGTAGTGAATATTATTTACGTATAGAGCAACGTATATGAATCGAAATAATTTTAGCTGTAGATAATGAATGGTGCGATTTTTCGATTATAGGGTGTTTCTACTCGAACACTCTTGGGGGGCTGAAGAGCTACGAGAACCCTAAGAACAAAGTGACTGCAACTTTGGCAGATGAGGAGGAGATATGTGGTGCCACTTTCCAGGTATTTGTAGTCTACCCAAATTAGAAGTTCAGATATATGATTAGTAGGGAACATGAAGAACATTAAAACCAGGTATATCATTAATTGTTCATCAAATCACTAAAAACTGGAAATGTATGACTCAAGAACATAGAGAGCTCCTTTAACATACATTCACCAAAGTTTTTCTATCTTCTTGTTATATGACACGTATCGATATCTTCAGGTGGAGGGAACAGGGGTGCTTACGGCAACACATTGAAAGTTTGTCCCTTCGTCTTGGTTGCGGACACTTTGTGAAAATAAAGGGGACATTATGTAGGGTTATGTAAATTGTTAAAATGAGGGGCGAGCTAGCATCGGTAGTGTTTTATGTATGTCTTGTTGTGTGCCTTCATCAAGGAAGAGTATGGGATGTTAGGAGCGAAGAGCAACCTTTTTATGAATGTATGTAGTTTTGATGTTTCAATGTAGATAAAGCTTGTTTTAAGGATGCAGTGCTCAAGTTTCTCAGGTTTTTGCAATCATCAAGGAGTTTTAGGTACTCGAAAAGTTTTCCTATGAATGAATGTGTACTGTGGATCATAAGGGACCTAATTCGAAACCCAGCGTTTCTATGAAAAAGGATCATTATGTTCGATATGTATCTGTGTCGGGGTGGGCACAGGTCGGGCCGGGCCCAAATTTGTTGGACCCGAACCGGACTCGTTACTTGGCGGGACGGGGCGGGACGGGTCCAAAAAATATTGGACCCGGACCGGACCCGACCCGTTTGAAACGGGTCTGAAACGGGTCGACCTGCGGGTCCAAACGAGTCCAAAAAAAAGTTTAAAAAATTCTATAATAGTAAACATTTACATATGTTATATTGTCTATAAGAACAAAACAAGTCTAATGTCTTCCCAAACTTCTAGAATTTGTTTAGTAAACAATAAGATATTCTATTATGTATAGACTATAATAACAAAAAATGCCAAAAATTGATATAAAAAAATATATACTCCTAGAAATGGATCGGGTCGGGGCCCGTTTATTTTGAAAATAGGACCCGTCCCGACCCGTTAATGTCACACGACCCGCCCCGGCCCGTCCCGTTAAAATTTCAAAATTTAGGAACCGACTTGTTTAGACATTTTACGGTTCGAGCCGGGTCGGAACCGCGGGTCCTATAACCGTATGCCCACCTCTATATCTGTGTACACAATGGAAAAGCAGTTGGGCCTCGTTTGGTTCGCAGAATCACGGCCTTGGAAAAGAAAAGTCATTTATTTACTGTGTTTGGATACCAAAAGAAATGGGCAGAAAAGAAAAATATGGGGGAAATGGTTCACCCACTCACCCACCCAATGAATTCACTTTCCTACCAAGAATTCACTTTCACTTCCAATTTTTTTTGGTCTTTCCAAACACCGGAAGGAAAATCGATGGAAATTGCAATTTCTCAAAGGAAAAGAAATAGCAAATAATTGATTTCCTTTCCTTTCTCCCAACTCCCACCAACTAAATGGAAGGAATAATACGCTACCGTGGGCTCGATCCACCGATCTTCTACCACCCAGTCAGGGGCTTATACCTCTCCTCGGTAACCACAAGAGCCACTCGAATTTGGTAGTTCAAGATGTTATATGACTTATATCGATATCTCCACTTATATATAACACCAGGGCTTCTTGGGGATGCCCGGAGTAGATTCATATAAACCTCATCTTCAAGCTCGCCTTCTACTAGAAACAATGGCTAGTCATGATTGACATCAATAGAGAAGTTTGCAACTTGAACAAACTTTTCTTTATAATCGACACCATATGTTTGTGTGAACCCTTTGGCAACTAACCTATCGATCCCTCGCTCAAGTATTTAACCCTGTAGCATCCACAGTGGGAGAGATTTTAAGTGCTATATTTTAAATTTAGTCTAATTTTGTAGCACTTAAAGGCTGCAATAGATTGGATATTTAATTGAATGACCTCTAACATAATCTTTTTGGAACGTTCATCTGGATCATTAAAGATTTTTTTTTTCTTTACTAAAGATCTCATTTTTTCGTTCCGCCACCATCTTTTTGAGGAGTGCCAGCACAAATTGTTTCATGAATTATGCTATGCCATGAGCGTTCATAAAACTCAGTTCTTTCATAAATGACCCATTGTCGGATCGAAAAATTTATTTAAGAATCGAACTGATTAAGAACCATGCTGTAAAAGCTCTTAAGAATATCACCAACTTCAGTTTTCGATTTCATCAAATACAACCATGTAGCTCTTGACCAATCATCAACAAAGACAACAAAAACATTTAAAACCATCAAAAGATTCAATAGAAGCAGGTCCGATACATATTCAGAATGGACTAAATCAAAAGGTTTGCTAGTATTTGATGATGAACTCGGAGTGTAATTCTTGTTTGCTTAGAAGCTGTCAAGCTTCACATGAACCAGTAGTTATTTCATTAGGAAAAGATGGAATAAGACTGTTGGTGTTGGATTGGGATCCAACCTGTGTGGAGAAGATCCCGGAGTGCGACGAACGCCATCCGTGTTGGAGAAACTCGAAAAGTTGAAAGCGATAAAGGCGGCATGATTAGCGCATAACAGAACATGTTGGAAAACCAGTATCAGAGTGCAGTACACCGAAGGTATGCCGTTGCCAGTGTACCGACGGTATATCGGTCTGCAGCAGTCCATTCCAGAAAAGGTTTTGACTCGAAGGGGACAATTTTGGTATACGGTGTTCGGGCTGAAGACAAAAAGTGAGTATTTACACCATTAGATCAAAATCAATAGTCCAGATCTATTCGGGATTAGGGAACATTAAATAGATCTTTTCTAACCCTAATTCATTATCATCATAATCAAGAGATCAAAGGAGAGCTTTCTCAACGTTTGTAACTTTCTAAGAGAGGAAGAGAGATTCAGGATTTTGAGGATTGTTTCAAGGAGATCGCTTTGAGGAGTTCTTCTTTGGTTCTTTCTCGTCATCTTGTCTTCGGTAATTCTTCGTTCTACTCATTGTAATATTGCTATCTATTGAAGTGTTGCGATGATCCGTGTGGATTGGGGGAGATCTGTTGGAGAATAGAATGATTCAAATCTAACGTTCTAAAGTCATGTGGCTGGGAATAGTGCATTGTATAGGTCATTATGACTTGGTTTTTGTGAGCTTTAAGCTTTCTCTTTTGCTATTTTTAGTCTCTTCATTTCTCTATTTAAGCACAACTCTCAATGAATAAATAACTCAAGCTTTTAGCAGTATTCAAAAGCTCTCTTGCATTCTCTTCTTGAAGTGTGTTGCTAGCCCTCTCATCTTCTTGTTGCCTTTAGATTAACATTTTGGTATCAGAGCTTGGGTTCGTGTTGAAGCTGGAGCAAATTTTCATCGTAGAAGATTGCTACCGTTGCATTTTGAAGTTTTGAAGTAAGAGTGCTAGTAAGTTTGTTTTGTTATTTTTGGTGGAGAAAAGGTACATTTATTTTTTGTTAATTTTGTTGTTGGTTTTGATTTTTTTTACGTAAAAAAAATGAATATTGGAAATGGCCTTAATATCTCACAAACTTTGATTCCTATGTTTAGTGGTGAAACTATAGTTTTTGGAGAATCAAAATGAGAACACTTTTCATTTCACAAGATCTTTGGGAACTTGTTGAGAATGGCTATGCAGAGACGGATAGAACAGCAGAAATGAGGGATCTTGAAAAAAAGATGCGAAGGCGCTACTCATATTGCAACAAGTGGTGAATGACTCCATCTTTTCAAGAATTGCTAATGCTGAGAAGTCAACGATGCATGGAAAATTTTGAAGCAGCAATATGAAGGTGATGGAAAGGTAAAATCCGTCAAATTACAAACTCTTAGAAGTGATTTTGAAAATATCTGTATGAAGGATGCTGACACAATTGATGACTATTGTACCAAAGTGCAAATATTGTTAATCAATTAAGAACTCTTGGTGAAGAGTTTGACGAAAAAGGTAGTAGAAAAGTTTTAAGAACTCTTGTTCCTAAATTTGACCATGTAGTAGCTGCAATAGAGGAATCCAAAGATTTATCTACATATTCTTTTAGCGCACTAACAAGTTCTCTTCTAGCTCATGAACAAAGACTAAACAGGACAGAAGAAAAGAACGTTGAAAGTGCATTTCAGACAAGAGTTGAAAATGTAAGAACACATCAAGGAAGAGGATTTGGAAGAGGTGGCTATCGTGGACATAGCAGAGGTAGAGCAGAGGAAGAATTGATTGGAACAATCAAAGAGGAGGCGCCAACGATAGAGGCAATCAAGGACGACCTGACTGGAACAATCAAAGAGGCGGCCACAATGATAGAGGTAATCATTCACGATCTGACTGGAACAATCAAAGAGGTGGCTACAATGATGGAGGTAACCAACACCAAAGCTACAAGGGAAAAAATGCTATTTTTGTAAAAGTTTGGGCACACTGAGGCATATTGCTTTGCCAAAGGTAAGCAACAAGTGAATTACGCAGAGAAGTGGAGATGAAGGTAAAGAAGATACTAATCTTTTTATGACTTGTTCTAATTCTGAAAAAATTAGAAGTAATGTTTGGTTTTTAGATAGTGGTTGTAGTAACCATATGACAGGAGACAAAAAGCTTTTTTGTGATTTGAATGAATCTGTCAAGACACAAGTTAGGCTGGAAATAATGCAGTCATGCAAATTGAAGGAAAAGGTACAGTTGCAGTAAAAACAAAGTCAGGTATGGAAAAGGTAATCCATGATGTCTTTTATATTCCTAGTCTTGCTCATAATTTGATAAGTGTGGGTCAGTTGATTGCAAAGGGTTATTCAATTACCTTCAAAAATGATACATGCTTTATTACGTCTAAAAATTGATAGGCCCACGTTAAAGATTCATATGGCTGAAAATAAAATGTTTTCTCTTGAAATTTCATGTCTGATAATTATGCTTTAGTTTCTAATATGAAGAATGAGTCCCAGTTATGGCATTTACGTTATGGCATTTAATTTCAATGGCTTAAAGTTGTTAAGTCAGAAACAAATGGTTCTAGGCTTACAAGGAATTGAATGCGTTGATACTGTTTGTGAAGGTTGGTTTATGGAAAACAACATCGTACTTCTTTTCTGTTGTAAAGTCATGGAGATCTACTAAGCCTCTAGAACTTATTCATGCTGACATTTGTGGTCCAATGCAGACTTTATCATTGAATAAGAATAGATTTTTTACTCTTAACTGATGATTTTTCTCGAATGAGTTGGGTATATTTTTGTCAAAAAAGTCTGAAGCATTTTCTAAGTTTCAGGAGTTCAAGGTTTTGCTGAAAAGCAAAGTGGAAATGCTATAAAGATCCCAGAACTGATAGAGGAGGAGAATTCTTATCAAACGACTTTAACATTTTTTGTAAAAAATGGTATATTCAGGCAGCTTACGTGAAGTACACACCTAACAAAATGGAGTGGCTGAGAGAAAGAATAGAACCATTATGGAGATGGCTCGAAGCATGCTGAAAGAAAAGAACCTACCCAATGATTATTGGGCAGAAGCTGTGGCAACTTCGGTATATTTACTAAATCGCTCGCCAACAAAAGTTGTACAAAAGATGACACCATATGAAGCTTGGTTTGGAAGAAACCAGGAGTAAGTCACTCAAGGTATTTGGTTGTATTGCTTATGCATTTGTTCATCCTCAAATTCGTAGAAAATTAGATGATAAAAGTGAAAAATACATTCTTATTGGTTACAGTAATGAATCAAAAGCATATCGATTATATAATCTAATAACCAAAAAGTTATTAGTAGAGATGTAATTTTTGATGAAAATGCTAGTTGGATGTGGAGTGATAGTAAACAGGTTCAGAAGACTGGTGATCAAGGATTTATACCACATGAAGAGGTTATGACCCAACCAACGTCTTCGACATCGATCGCATCTACATCAGCATCTCCATCAAGTGCTTCTCCTACAAATAGAACTGCTTCACCCGGTCACATCTTCATCATCTTTATCGGTAACACCAGCTAGTTCTTATCCTGTAAACAGAAGTCCTTCAACTTCTGATGAAGAAAGTCATCCAAGAAAGGTAAGATCCTTATCAGAAATTTATGCTTCATGTCAATTTGCTTTAATGGTTGTAGAACCAATTTGCTACGAAGAAGCACATGGAAAAGAAGAATGAGAAAATTCAATGAAAGAAGAAATTACAGCAATTGAAAAGAACCAAACGTGGGAAATGACAGATTTGTCCCATGGAAAAGACACAATCGGGGTCAAATGGGTGTACAAGGTGAAATATGACGGAGAAGGTAACGTAAAAAGGTATAAAGCACGTCTAGTTGCTAAAGGATATGCGCAGGTATATGGTATCGACTTTTCTGAAACTTTTTCACCTGTTGCTCGCTTAGAAACTGTTAGACTAATTTTAGCTATAACAGCTTATAGAAAGTAGGATGTTTTTCAATTTGATGTTAAATCTGTTTTTTTAAATGGTTATTTGAATGAGGATGTTTATGTTGATCAACCACAGGGTTTTGTGATCAAAGGTAAGGGGAGTAAAGTCTACAAATTAAAAAAGGCATTTTATGGACTAAAACAAGCACCACGAGCATGGTATAGTCGACTTAACTCTTATCTTCATAAACACGGGTTTCACAGAAGTGATAATGAGCCTATATTATACGTGAAGACACAAGGTAATGATAAATACTTATTGTTTGTGTTTATGTGGATAACATAATATACACGGGTTCTTCCTCATCTCTTATTGAGGAATTTAGAACAATTATGATGAATGAGTTTGAAATATCAGATCTAGGATTATTGCAATATTTTCTTGGTCTTCAGGTCCAACAAATAACAAGTGGTATTTTGTCTATCAAGAGAGGTATGCTTATAATTTACTTAATAAATTTCAGATGAAAAATTGTAAAGGGTGTTCTACTCCAATGAATCAAATGAGAAGTTGGTTTTAGAAGATGGAACAGAAAAAGCTGATGAAAAATATTTTAGAATGCTTGTTGGAGGATTAATGTTCTTAACTCATTCCCGTCCTGATATTGTTTTTGCAGTAAGTTTAATATCGATGTTCATGCACAAACCTTCTAAACATCATCTTGGAGCAGCAAAACGCATTCTCCGCTACATTCACGCAACTAAGAACTATGGGATTTGGTATTATCCTTCCTCCATTTTTAAGTTAATTGGTTTTACTGACAGTGATATGGCAGGTTCCCTAGAAGATCGAAAGAGTACAAGTTGATTCATATTCAACCTTGGTTCGGGTGCGGTCTCATGGATGTCAAAGAAGCAAGAAAGCGTCGCACTATCTTCTTCCGAAGCTGAATATGTTGCTGTAACTTCAACTGTTTGCCAAGCTACATGGATGAGAAGAATCATGGAAGATCTATTCGAGAATCAGACATCTCCAACTCCTATCTATTGCGACAACAAGACAACAATATGTATGGCAAAGAATTTGTCCTTCCATGGCAGGACAAAACATATTGAGCTTCGTCACCATTTCGTACGTGAAGCTATTACAAAAGGAGTCGTGGAGCTGAAGTACTGTTCGACAAATGAACAAATCGTTGATGGCTTCACTAAGTCATTATCCTACGAGAAGTTCTTCAAATTCAAACATCTTCTTGGTGTTGTAGATTTTGAATCAAGGGGGGTGTTGGAGAATAGAATGATTCAAATCTAACGTTCTAAAGTCATGTGGATAGGAATAGTTACTATTGTATAGGTCATTATGACTTGGTTTTTTTGTGAGCTTCAAGCTCTTTCTCTTTTGCTATTTTTAGTTTCTTTATTTCTCTATTTAAAGCTCAACTCTCAATGAATAAAATATCAAGCTTTTAGCAGTATTCAAAAGCTCTCTTGCATTCTCTTCTTGAAGTGTGTTGCTAGCCCTCTCATCTTCTTGTTGCCTTTAGATTAACAAGAACTTTGTAAGAAGTCGGTGTATATTCTTATTCTAGTAGTGGAGTATGTTTCAGGTTGGACTCCGATTGTCCCATGATTTTTTCCGTCAAGGTTTTATTGTGTTTGCATTATGCTTTTTATTATAATTTTTTTATATTTGCTTTGTGCAACTTTCCTTCGATTCTCGCCAGGTTCTATCGATTTAGGAAATGATTTTCGCGTTTCGTTCCCAACAGAGTGATATCAGAGCCAGAATTTGATGATACCAATAGAGTGGTATAAGAACTGTGGTTGACAGAGTTGTGTCAAAGCATAGGTTACCATGTGTCAGGTGTTGATAGGCAAACCGAGTAGAAGAGATAGTTGCGAAGCGCACATGATACACCTAAACGGTTCCAGTTATTACTATTGGTGGAGCAAGATGAAAGATTTATTGTTTGACAAAAAGTTGCATCTTCCGGAATTTCTTTCGAGAAACCCAATGAGAAATCTGATGATGACTAGAATTTCGAGAGCATATACAGTTGTGTGGGTTTATCGGACAGTTCATGGACGAGAATATGTATAATTACATCACCAATATTGAGCATGCAAAGGCATTATGGGATAAGATGGAATCCTCTTATGCAAAGAATATCGGGATAAACCAAAAATTTCGATTCGACAGATGATGGGTCTTAGGTACAAGGATAGTTCATCCATTATGGATCACTTGAGTGAATTCTAGGACGTGGTTGACCAATTATCTTTTATGGCAGTAAAATTCAATGACAATGTATAGGAACTTTGGTTGCTATGTACAGACTTATGGGAGACCGTACCAGTGTTTATGATTGCTTTTGCTCCAGAGGGCGTGATTAGTCTGGAGTTTGCCAAGAGCGAGATTTTGAATCAAGTGATAAGAATAAAATATCAAGACACGTCATCCATATCCCGTTCAGAGGCGTTTATTTCAGAGACCCAAGACATGAGTAAAAGCAGGCGTCCGGGCTCATGTGGTAGAGACAAGAGCAGAGACAATTCCAAGTGTCGGTACTATCACGTCCCGATTCTGCCAAATCGATAAGTCGCCACCGGACGTGATGCCATACGTACAAGCCCAGATTACGGTGTATGAGACGTGTTCGTGTACATTTGGATACATCGAGGTTCAACGAAGACTTGCAATAGAGTTTAGGCAGATAAATTGAATAAGGCAACTTGGCACATAAATACTTTTTATTGATATATAATTATTACAGAGATGGATAGTGCAGTAAAGGGTGTCGATGAAGGGAAGGTCAAAGCCTCCCACATGGAACAAGAAGCCCAACACTTGGTGGAGGAAGGGAAGGACAAAGCCTCGTACATGAAAGAAGCAGCACATCATTTGGTGCCACACAAGGCCTCCCGGGCGAAAGAAGAGACGAAGAACACGATCAAGGACACGGTCCCAACCTCTCGAGCGCTGCCGAGAAGACGGTGACTGTACTGGCACTGGTATTGGTGAATATTGATATTTTAGAGCCTAAAGTTACCAAGGCCAGTTGTTATATATATCAACGTTGCACAAACACTAGTAGGACACAGTATGGTTTGGAAATAAGTTTTGGAGTGTGTATATGTTTTTGCTAGTATTCTATATACGAAAATGATATTTTGTCTGCGGTTTGTAATCATGGGCATGACCATCGGCCGACATAACGGCCGGCCATTGCCTCCCCACTAATCTCCAAGTTTCATACGGATCTGGGGGTCAATGGCCGACCGCCACGTCGGCCGGTATTCGTGTCCCCGATTACAAACCGCAAACAATATAGCAGCTCAGCTCCGTTCTATATATGGTGTTGGCTAATTCTTAGAATAAGAAACTGTTAATGCCAGGGCACAATTTTTTTCGATGGAAAACTGAGAAGATGAAATAATTGTGAGAACAATATTCCAACACAACACTTCCAGGAAAGTTGCGCAAGTTTAACGAAGATCTAAGAAGATCTCGTTACAGCAGCATACGATATTACGAGAATCTAAGAAAATTTTGTAATCTACAGCAGCATATGATATTACGCGAATCTAAGAAGATTTCGTAATCCACAGCAGCGAAGAAGATGACAGACGAAAGATGGAAGATGGCCTCCTGGGGTGAATGATCACCGTTGCTCAAAGCTATATTCGCCCCACACGAATAGCTTCCAGGAACCAGCAAGTTTGTCGAAGAACTTTGGAACACTTCTGCTCTTCTGACTCCTCGTATCGTACACGGACTCTCGTGCAAAAGCAACGCTGGTGCAAAGCTTCTTTTCTCTCTGACCGACTCTGTTTACTTGTGTTAAGAAAAACTTGTAAAATTTTGTAACTCTCTGAATATGTTTTGTGTATTTTGCCTGTGAGAGAGAGTAGACCTTTTATAGGCCCGAGTAGCAACTGCTCGGTTAGCACAACAATCGGGACGTGGTAATAACCACTCCGAACGTGCAGTAACCGCTCAGATCATGCACAGGCACGATCTGAAGCAAGTTGCGCCACTCACGCACCCCGTGCGTCTTGCACATTGTGCGCAGTACGCGTACTGAGCCACTTGTGCCACCTGCGTGCAACTGAGCGCGCAACTGGACACGCCACTGGCCGCGCACCTGGTCGTGCAACCTGGGCCACACAACCTGGGCCGCGCAACCTGGTAGCGCAACCTGGCCGTGTAACCTGGCCGCGCAACCTGGCAGCGTGTCTGGTCACGCAAGTGGCTTGCACAACCGGCACAACGAGCGCAACTTAAGCGCACTATGCACCTAGTGACGATGCTGACGTGCTAAGTGCAAAGTGCGCCAACAAAATGCCACATTATGCCTCATTAGCCCATGAGTCCGAGTCCGAGTCTGAGTCCGAGTCGCTAAGCCCCTACGAGGCTTAGCTTCCCTGAAAATAAATTTACCAAGAGCAAAAAGCATGAATGCTTTCAATTGTTGATTTAGTCTTTTTTCCATTATTAAAATAATTCCACATGGCACACCCATGTGCACCTCCACACCACATGTGCATCTCTAAACTAGCATAGCTAATATAGAGATACAACTCCTTTGGCCTAGCCGATGTGGGACTAAACACAATACAAAGGCCAAAACTACAACAATCTCCCACATATCTCTATATATGGGTATAAGTGTTCCCCACAGTAACTTCCATCATGCATTAGGAGAGATGTCGCTGACGACTTGAATCTTTCTGCATGGGTCAAACAACATACTATAATACAAGAATAGACTTAGCCTTGAATTCTGCATCATAGCTGAAATTCTTTCCACTCATATAATGTAGTTACATGTGCTTCTGGCTACACATTAAAGGCCCTGTGCCAGCCTGGTTTCAGTGTATAATTTTAGGCGTCTACAAGTTTACCCTCAAGAGACGGCCTGATATCTCTTTGTCCATACGCTATAGGTGAGTTCATTATAAAGACATGGCATGAAGCACTTTGCGCTTCCCTTGCGGTGCTACGACGCTATGACATGGCTTACAGCCGAGGCCTTATCCCGTAACGGGAACCTCATCGTAGTGTCATACTACTGTAGCATGAGGCAACTGCCTTTTTGTAGTGCCAAACTACCCAACATGAAGCCTTAGGCTCCCTTGCAGTGTTACGCCGCAACGATATGACTTGCAAGGCCGAGGCTTTATCCCTAACCGGGTCTTTGTAGTGCTGACTACACCCCTCTTTATTTTAACATACAACATTAGGCTAACTGCCTATTTGCGGTGCTACGTCGCTGTAACTTGGCTAGCAAAGGCGAGGCATTACCCCATGCCTGGAACCTCATGGTGGAGTCACCTCACAGTAGCATGGAGTTTTACTCCTTGTAGTGTTGTTCTACCGTGCTTCCTGTAAAGCACACCAGGCATTCACTCTGCCTGAGAACTCATTAAGGCATTTAAGCCAACCTTCCCAGGATCTATTTTCTGCAGAAAACAACAGTAGACAATAGTGGTTTAGTTCCGTACCTCTCCATGCCCAATAGAACATGTACATACCATTCCTGACATTCTTCCGATAGTGATCCTTCCTTAAACCAAAAGCTAGATGCCTAGTATATTTCTCTTTGAACTATTAGCAAAAACTTTATGGTAGGAATACAATAATACAATCAGAATGCCCTCAAGCCCATTTTACAAGCTGTGTCATCGACCAGCTGGCGCTTGTGCCCTTGGTGAACGGATCCGTCAGGCTCTTCTGACTCCGAACATCAATCACTGCAATAAAATCTCTCTTGATAAGATCGTGTACTGTCCTGTGCTTCAATCGTACAGTCCTCTTCTTTCCGTTGAAGAGGTCATTTGATGCCACCGTCGCAGTCAACTGGTTATCGCAGTATATCGGTATCGCCGGTATTTGTATCCTAAACACTGGAAGATCATATATGAGCTCCCGAAGCCATTCTGCTTCCTCGGCTGCGGTATCAAGTGCAAAGAACTCAGATTCCATGGATGACCGCGAGAGCATAGTCTGCTTCTTTGACTTTCACGCACGATATAACACTCCATCCATTGTGAAAATGAATCCACCTGTGGACCTCTCGCTCTCCACCTCTGAGCACCAGCTGGCATCACTGAAGCCTTCCACTACCGGCTGATCTCCGCTGTAGTACAGTGCATATGCCTGAGTCTTCTTGAGATATCTCATAACCCATTTTACAGCTTTCCAGTATTCAACACCTGGGTTGCTCGTGAAACGACTTAGCATTCCCATGACGAAAGCTATGTCAGGCCTTGTGGCAGTAGTAGCATACATCAAACTCTCGATTATGCTTGCATACTCCAGCTGCCTGACGCTTTTCCTGAATTAGGCTTCAGCTTCATATCACACCTGTACGACGTATCGATCCCTGGAAGGTCCCGATACCCATAACGAGTGATCATTTTCTCAATATAATGAGACTGTGACAGCGCTAGTCCAGTGTCTGTCCGGATGATCTTGATCCCTAAGATCACATCAGCTTCCCCCAAGTCCTTCATACTGAACTTGCTCGGATGAATTTCTTTGTTTCCGTGACACAACCTATATCCGTACCTAGGATAAGCATGTCGTCCACGTACAGACAAACGATAACACCTCTTCCATCAGCGAACTTCGTATAAACACCTTGTCCGTCTCGCTGACCATGTAGCCATTTGACCTTATAACTTTGTCAAATTTTTCATGCCACATCTTGGGAGCCTGTTTAAGACCGTACAAAGATTTCACCAACTTGCAGACTTTGTCTTCAAGACCCTTGACGAGAAATCCCTCTGGCTGTTGCATGTAAACTTTTCGGTCAGCTCGCCATTTAGGAAAGCCGTTTTTACATCCATCTGATGTATCACCATCTTATCTATTGCTGCAAGAGCAATCAACATTCTGATGGTGGTCATCCGGGCAACTGGAGCATACGTGTCAAAGTAGTCAATCCCCTGCTTCTGAGAAAATCCCTTGGCTACCAACCTAGCCTTGAACTTGTCAATAGTTCCGTCTGCTTTTATCTTCTTCTTGAAGATCCATTTGCATCCGATGGGTTTTGCTCCTTTAGGAAGATCACCAACACCCAAGTGTTATTCGAGGTGATAGAATCAATTTCATTGTCAATCGCCTCCTTCCATAAACTGCGTCTCTGGTCTTCATCGCCTCATCATAGGTATAGGTGATAAAGTCACTTCTGAAGTCCTTCGGCCTCCTCATACGCTTAGCTGACGGCTCAGCTTGTTCTGGTTCAATCGTTGTTTCAACAACAACATCTTCTTGGACCACATCTTCATTGAAGACTTCAGTTCCTGCGCACCCATATATTCTCCGGTACTTCCGCGAACAATATTCTTGTGCCTTACAAATTTGTCTTCAAAATATTCTGCGTCGCGAGATTCAATGATATGATTTGACTCAATATCAAGAAATCTTCGAGCATCACTCTCTCGGCATACCCCAAGAAGATCGTCTTAGTAGTCCTTGTCCCAAGCTTCTGAATCTTCAGATCTGGAAGCTTGACATATGCCAGACACCCCCACACTCGAATGACATTCAAGTTAGGTCTGACCTTGAACCAAAGTTCATAAGGTAACGTCTGAAGTTGCATGAGGAACTCTATTTAGAATAAAAGTGGCCGTCAATGCAGCTTCTACCCAGTAGCACTTAGGATCAGCAGTCAACAGCATTGAGTTAATTATTTCTGTTAACGTTCTGTTCTTCCTCTCTGCTACTCCGTTTTGATTGAGGAGTACGGAGCCGTAGTCTCATTGACAATTCCATGTTCTTTGCAGAACGATACGAATTCATGAGATATGTACTCCCCACCTCGATCACTTCTTATTCTTTTGAGTTGTTGTCCAGTCTGCCGCTCATCTTCGGCTCTGAACTCCTTGAACACTCGAATGCTTCGTCTTTAGCCTTCAGCAAGTAGACGAACGCATACTTTGAGAAGTCATCGATGAAGGTTATGAAATACTTCATCCCGGCCTTTGTAGAGAATTATTTGAAGTCACAGATATCGGAGTGTACCAACTCCAGAAGAACTATACTTCGATTAACCCGAGAAAGGGTTTCCTTGTGATCTTCATTTGAGCACAAACTTCACATTTCTCTACCTTACCCCCATACTTGGAGATAAGTCCTAGACTAGACATTCTGTTTATTCGTTTACAATGAACATGTCCTAGCCTATTATGCCACAACTCAAGAGTATAAGCAGAAGGAGTGATTGCATTAATTACATTAATTACATTAGACTGATTTACAAGCTAAATTTTGAACATTCCTTCGGTATAAAAAGTTTTTCCTAAATATGTTTCCTTGATAGACATCCCCATCTGGCCAGCATTGATGTCCATCCCGAGGCCTACGTTGCAGAGTAGGCCTCCTGAGATCAGGTTCTTGGCGATAGCAGGTACTGCTTCACGCCTTGAAGCGTCAAAGACTTGCCAGAAGTCAGCTTCAATACCACCGTTCCAATCCCAAGCACTTCAGCTTGTGCCTGATTTTCCATCATAACCACTTCAGAAGTTGGTGTATAGGTGGTAAACTACTCCTTGCTGGAGCAGACATGGCAGGTGGCTCCAGTGTCTACCCACCAGTCAGTGTCAGTCCCTACCGCATCAACCTGCGCAATCATAGCAACAACGTCAGTGATCATAGATACCTTACTAGGCTCTCCTTGCTCTGATTGCTTGGTCTTTGCTTTGCATTCATTCTTGAAGTGGCCCTTCTTGCCACACTTGAAACAAGGCATCTGAGACTTTGCCTTCTTTTGCTTGAAGGAAGTCTCCTTCACGTTCAGATTGTTAGGGTCCTTCTTCTTGCTGTGGGAAGCCGTATGCTTTTCCCTTGGTTCCTTGGTATGAACCAGATTGACGTTAGCTAATTGCTTGGACAGTGCGTCCACCTTCAGTTGAGCCCATCTGGTCCTCAACATAGATTTCCTGCAAGAGATCTTAAAGGCTGATCTCATGCTTCTTCCTATGCATGTTTGCATAGAACTTACTCCACCCAGCGGGAGCTTTGAGACAATCCCTCCAACAACGAACTTGTCGGGAAGGGGCATCGTCTCGCCTTCCAACTTCTGTCGCAGCTTCATGAATTCCTTTATCTGTGGCAGCATGGACTTCTCGTTCTCAAAAAGCCATTTGTGATATTTTTCAACCACAAATATCTTGCTCCTGTTCTTGTCTTCTTTGTACAGTTTCTCCAGAGACTCCCATATGTCTCTGGCAATAGGTTTCTTACTGTAGGATTCTGCTAGGGAATCCTCCATAGCATTTAGGATAAGCAGCCTGCAAATGCTATTCTCCCTTCTCCACTTGGCATGAAGTTTAGTAGCCGCTATGATTGCGGCAGCAAACCCAGTATCTGGAACAGTAGGTTCCTGTTCAAGAAGCACGTGATCAACGTCTCTGAGTTGAAGAGTGAGATAAACCTTTCTCTTCCAGACTTGATAATGCTCTCCATCAAACTTTTCTAACTTATAAAATCAGTATTGAGGAGTGAAGCATTAAAGTTTTCCATTATAGCAATATAGCTTTGAGATTGTTAATGCCGGGACACAATTTTTTTCGATAAAAAACTGAGAAATGAAACAATTGTAAGAACAATGCTCCAACGCAACGCTTCTAGGAAGGTTGCGCAAGTTTAACGAAGATCTAAGAAGATCTCGTTACAGCAGCATACGATATTACGAGAATCTAAGAAGATTTCGTAATCTACAGCAGCATATGATATTACGAGAATCTAAGAAGATTTCGTAATCCACAGCAGCGAAGAAGATGACAGGCAAAGATGGAAGATGGCCTGCTGGGGTGAATGATCACCGTTGCTCAAAGCTATATTCGTCCCACACGAATAGCTTTCCAGAACCAGCAAGTTCGTCGGAGAACTTTGGAACACTTCTGCTCTTCTGACTCCTCGGATCGTACACGGACTCTCGTGCAAAAGCAACGCTGGTGCAAAGCTTCTCTTCTCTCTGACAGGCTCTGTTTACTTGTGTTAAGAAAAACTTGTAAACTTTTGTAACTCTCTGAATATGTTCTGTGTATTTTGCCTATGAGAGATAATAGACCTTTATAGGCCCGAGTAGCAACTGCTCGGTTAGCACAACATTCAGGACGTGGCAACTTAAGCGTACTATGCGCCTAGCGACGATGCTGACGTGCAAAGTGCAAAGTGCGCCAACAAAATGCCACATTACGCCTCATGAGCCCGAGTCGCTAAGCCCCTACGGGACTTAGCTCCCATGGAAAAAAATTTTCCAAGAGCAAAAAGCATGAATGCTTTCAATTGTTGATTTAGCCTTTTTTTTTATTAGAAAAATAACCCCACATGGCACACCCATGTGCACCTCCACACCACATGTGCATCTTTAAACTAGCATAGCTAATAATAGAGATACAACTCCTTTGGCCTAGCCGATGTGGGACTAAAATTCACAATGCAAAGGCCAAAATCGATTCACAATGCAAAGGCCAAAATCGCAACATAATAGCAGAATTTTGATCAAAATATGAAATCACAATATCTGATGAGCAAATTAGAGGCACGTTACTGATACTGGTTATACGCAGCCTATTTTTTTGTGACGAGGAGAGAACTGGGCTTGCTCGGGACTACACCGGTGGAAACACAATATTGAGGGTGTGAGCCTGCATGACAGCGCAACTACTGTATGCCTGCAGGAACTGCTTGATGCAGCAGTAGTGGCTCGACTATACCAGGTAGTGGTGAGGTTTCAACTGATCAAAATAGTAAAATCCGATAAATCGAAATTCTAAAAAAAATTCAAAATCGAACCGAAATTAGTCAAAATCGGACCGAACCGAACCAAATAACGATTCGGTTTAATCAGTTTGTTCCGTTAGACTATTTCTATTGTATAATAGGTAGGGTCCAAATTTGAAATCGTAGTTAAGTAATATTAAAAATTATAATTTTTATACACACATTTGTTGTATTTGCGTCTGAAGTTAGACTAGTTGTTAATTACCAAAATTTGATTTCAAAACACATAAATAGAATTGTTGTTTTTAAATATACACATTTTAATTATAACATATGCATAGAATTGAAGATATTACATAACTGCACAAGTCTTATTCTGTATTTTGGACCGAAACCGAAATTCAAAACCGAGACCGAATAAAAAAATTAGTATTTTCAAGACCGAAGCAAATCGATTTTTTTTTCAAACCGAACCGGATGTTTGGACGATTTTCGGTCCAAATTCGAATAATGTTCACCCCTAGCACGAGGGTTTAATTGCTTATGAGGTAATGTTTGCGCAACTGGAAGATGCTGCTAACAACACACATGTCAAAGGAGGATAGACTGCTCGCCGGCTCTAGTTCAGCGCGGCCGTCCATGACCCTATAAAATATGAAGACTAACGCGATAAAATGTTATTTTGCGGTAGATTTTTCATAAAACTTTTACAGTTTTTGGACATTTCATAAAATTTTCCTTCTAATTAAGACTTGTCAAAATATCTTCACAAATTAGGAAGCTACGGAACAACTTATTGAAACAAAAAAATTGGGAAAAAAATTCATGATATTTTATAGAACAAATAAGGGGTATTTATGACTTTTTAAATAAAATTTCTCAATCCTCTAATAAACCCTTCGATTTGGAAAGTTAAAAAATGGACAAAAGAGGCTGAAATAAATATCACTTAACTCTCTATAACCCTCAATCCTAAACCCCCACCCTCAAATAAAGTATAGTTTTATTTTTCCTTCATCTAACTTCCTCTCACTTAACTTAATCTGGATTTTTTTTTCCCGATTTCAATACATTTTTGAAGAAATTGGTAGAAATCCGGGCATATCTATTATAGATCTACTCGGATATACTTTAGATTATAATATTGATCCTGTTTATGAAAAAATTGTGTCCAAATCCAAACAAAAATTGGTTGTTTTGATGAAATTTTTTAAGAACTCTAATTTAAATCTACATATCTACTCTTTGGAAAAAAAAATTCGAATGCTTTGTCTTTCAAATTAGTGGATTTTTTTTCTCGAAATTAATGGCTTTTTCCTCTTAATTTTTCTCTCTCGAAGGACCTTAGATTTTGCACGTTTGTGGGTTTGTCCTCTTTCAATATGCTATATTTGTATGCTCTAGCATACGAAAACTGGGTATTTCCTCTAATTTAGTGGTGATGTTTAAAATGGATTTATATTTGAATTCGGATTTAGAAATCCAAAATTTAAATTAAAATTCAAATCATGAATTTTCAAATCCAAATCAAATTCCTACTCCAACCAAACATAGAATTTGGTAAATTATTAATTATCTATTATAATATAGTTATGATTAATAATCAAATTATTATTATAATTAATAAATAAATTTAATTAAGATATAATGATGATTAATAAATTTTTAATTAAGATACAATGATGATTATGATGACGATTAATAAATTCTTAATTAGCTATTATAATTATAATTATAGTTATGATTAATAATTAAATTATTATTATAATTAACAAAATAATAAATAAATAAATTATTAATTAGTTATTAAACTATAATTATAATTATAATTATAGTTATGATTAATAATTATATTATATTATAATTATGATAATAGTTATGATTAATAAATTATTAATTAAGATAAATGATGATTATAATGATGATTAATAAATTACTAATTAAAATTTTAATAATATATTAATTGTTAAATTATTGAAAAGTAAATTATTTATTCCGATGATAATTTATGATAACTAACTATTAGTTATTTTTATTAAATAAAACTAATTTTTAGTTATAATTTTTTTAAAAAATAATGACTAATTTTTAGTTAACTGTTGGCTAATTTTTAATTAACTATAAATTAAATATTTTAAAAATAGTAATTATAAATTAATATAATGATGATTAATAAATTATTAATTAAACTATTATAATATTAATTATTAAATTATAAATTATTAATATGATTGTAATTGTGATTAAAATATTATTAAGATTATAATAAAAATTAATTAATAAATTATTAATTAATATTATAATAAACTAATAAATTATTAATTATGATTATAGTTGGATATTAATTAATAAATTCTTAATTAAGATTAAAGTTATAATCAATAAATTTATTATAATTATGATTAATAAAACTATTAATTATTAAGATTATTATAAATTATTCAACAATAAATTATTAAATAATAAATTATTAACTTAGATTATAATTATGATAACTAACTATTAGTTTTTTATTAAAAACAATAACTAATTTTTATTAATTTTTTAAATAATAGTAATGACTAATTTTTAATTAACTACTAGTTAATTTTGAATAAACTATAAATTAAATTTTAACGAAATTATTAAAAAATAACTAATTTTTTCTCCAAATCTAACCTCTTTTTCCAAATTCAAATTTTGGATTTAGTCATACTTTCCATATCCAAATCTATCTCCAACCAAACTTAGGATACCAAACGGGCCCTAGTGCATACGAGTTCTGTGTCATTTTTCTCTAATCTTGCATGTTTGTGGCTCAATTAAGAACACGATTATATTTGTATGGTCTCATACGATGTCTGTAACTAATTTGATAGTTTATATGACGTTTTTATATGGTCATGGATAAGTATTACATGTATGTGCAAATAATGTCTAGTCTAGTGGTTAAGAAAGATGCATGCGATCCAAGTAGTCGGCGATCCAAGTAGTCTGAGTCCCAATGGAGACGAATTTGTCACAATTATCCATTGTTTCAAAAAAAATAAAATTACATGTATCTGAATTCTGAACATGAAGAAGACATCCCAATTCGTCAGTTGTTTCCTGAATTAGTTTGCATTAAAGAGATTTTCTGCAAACTTAAAACCTTATTAGAAGTTATTAAAGATGGTTATTTTCTGGAAAACTATATCGGCTTCTTAAGTATGCATTTATTTGTCTTACGTATTAATAAAAAGACTGATGATATAGGTAAATTATATGGCACCTCAAGTTTTATTAGAGGGCAGTCCAAATTTGTTCAAAAAATTTACAACTTTATCACTCTCATTTGTTACTTGAGGCTAGTCCAATTTCTTTCAGGACTGCCAACAAAGTTGACAGTCCTTACACCAAATAGGACTGCATTGGCATTCCTAACATAAAATAGGATTGCCAACTTTGTTGCAGTTCTACTTGGGGTAAGGAGTCCTACGGTCAAACAGAGAGTTTAGATAGGACTGTCAATAAAGTTGGCAGTCCTAACATGAAGTAGTTTGTGGGCAGTCCTACTTCATGTTAGGACTGTCAACTTGTTGGTAATCCTATCTGCTCGTCGTCCGCACCCATGTGGCAGTCATATCTGCTCGTCGTCCGCCCCCCGCTGGCGTCCGCTCCCCCGCACCACCGCGGGCATCCTCGCCCTTGCGTCCCACGGGTGTCCGTCGCTGGAGAGCCCCCTGTTCGCGACTCCCAACCAATTCCTGGCTCCGGCGACCCTGAAAACATGAGGGTTGGGCAGTCCAAAACGAAATTGGGACTGTCTTGAATAAAAGTTCCTAAGTTGGAATGTCCTGAAAAAAAGACTGTCCTGAAGTAAATTTTAGAGTGCCTATAGAATTTACCATGATATATTGTTACGTATGTTTCAAACTTGTCTCTCGATATATATTAGTCATGTTTACGTGAGATGCATATATAATATACACACACAAGAAAAAGCCTTATTTAGACGAAGCTATTATTCTGATTCTATTTGGCATAGGGATGCAACGCCACATTTTCCTCTTATCAGTAGAGGTTGTAGCCGTGCAGCAGGACCGGTCCTGAGCTCATGGGAATCCGAGACGAACTTTTAAAATGGATTCCCGTAATGTAAAAAAAAACTTAAAACAGAAGTAAGATTAAAAAAAATTATCATCACCAATAATTGAGTTAAGAACCTCATATATGTAAGTCTAAAATATTAACCACTACACCATATTTATTTTATGTTAAATAAGGTACATGAAACATACTAGGTCTATTTTAAATAAAAAAAATAGTATATTTATATTTAAACTGATCTTTCTGGACCATCCGGATCCGTGGGTCCTGGACGGTCGCCTTAGCCAAAGGCCGGCCTTGCTATGCTATCCTTGAAGAGACTTTCATCAGTTGCCAAATGCATTGTTAGAGGAAGCTAGGGCTGGGCAAATGGTTCCGGGACTCGCAGTTCCGACCCGGCCCGAACCGCAAAATATCCAAACAAGTCGGTTCCTATTTTAGAATTTAAACGGAGCGGGCCGTGTAACATTAATGGGTCGGAACGGATCATATTTTTAAAATAAACGGGGTCCCGGCCCGGCCCGTACGTTTCTAGCGACATGTATTTTTTTCCATCAATTTCTTGATTTTTTTGTTATTATAGTTTATAGATAATATAACATGTTATTGTTTAGTAAACAAATTCTAAAAATTTAGGGAGATATTTGTCACGGCCCAGTACCGGAATACTGAGACGGACTAGGCCAGCTACTCCATATGAGGTATATAAACGTCATACGACGATCGTGGCTGTCAAGAGACTAAGGGGTGCATGCTACAATCAAGTCTCCTATGGTCTCACAGAGCATCTATGTCTCAATCAATCAAAACAAGAAGCAGTAAATAATGATCATATAAGACAAAGCAGTAAGGCGTCCCCGGCGTTTTATCAAAATGATTCATGAGCCTAGCTATACAAAATGATAATCTAGTACCGAGAGTCAATAGTACATAACTATAGTCAGCTGCAGTCTGATTTAATTACAATTATGTAAAAGAAAACTAATGTCCAGAACAGCCGGCTAAATAGGCACCGGTGGCTAAATACCAAGTACAAAATAGAAGATATCAGAGCAGTGAAGAAGAAACCCACTCATGGTCCCTGGCGTCCATACTCTTGGTGTGCACCATTGTTCGGGTAGAAGGCTGGATCCTCTGGTGCTGCTACGATATCTGGCCAAACAAAACCAGCGGGATTAGGCCCCGAATAGCAAGTACCACAAGGGAGCACATAATGAATAAGACAAACCCAATAAGTAAATTAAGACCTGATTCAAGAGTTATAGGCTTATACTATATCATCGAGACAATACGACACCCTTACAACCAAACAAGGACAAATGGTGCCAATATCGTGCCGAGATAAGATATATCCTATAACCATGGACATGTGAAGGACTTCTGATCGCAACTTCGGTCCATAGTCTATCACAGCACAATAGTCCAACCCAACAACCAAACAAAGACATGGGTTGGACCACGCACCACGATAGTCTATGTTCCTCAGTTGCTAACAGAAGAAAACATATCACAAACAGTCAGCTTACAAGCGGCCAATCAATCCTACGGCTTTCTATAATTTGTCTGGATTATCCGAGTAATACAATATATAGGAATCCTCATATCGTATCGCATCCAAGCAGGGCTAGCCAATCTATTATATATATATACACGTAGCACTTTGATTATGCACCGGTCTTCCGTAAGGCCACCGTGCTAAAACATATAACACATAGCACGTAGGAGTCGGATATAGTCATCCATTAGAGGCGGATGAAACTGTATCCGTGGCGGCCAACCCGACATGTCAGGACAGGACCTGGGGTGGCTAGTAACGTACGATCTCGAGATTCTGTTCCCTCCCAATGCTTCTACCGATTTAAGTTGCTTAGACTAACCCTATCTTGATATTGGAATTATATGTCGTGGTCACATGGTCATCCTCCTATATGTCGTACCATAGTACGTGTACCCTAAGTATGGATCCACTTCGGCTCAAAGAGTCCCAAATCTAGATCCATGCTTAGTGTAATGCATCAAACAACAATCATTATACCACGACACTATTACTGACCCATTACCATGACTGTGCTGGAAGGTACACATGTATTGACAAATAACACGAATGATCACTTAGCACGTAGAGTCACACCTCAGTTCACTCGTTAAATAGGATCGCAGTGCATAATAATATTGTATCTCAATACACACTTAGAAAATGTATACCAGCACGTATACAGGTAACCAAGTCAAGAACACGGTCAAGTCAGAAAGTCACACGGACCCCTCGTGACATAAAAGTCACATATAAATTCTAGTTAAAGTGAGACATAAAGATTCTTGACGCCAAGACAAAGATCTACAACTTTTATGTTGGGAGTTGAAAGAAATTTTGGGCCACAAATGTCACGTCCCGCTCCCGAATAATCGGGTACAGGTCGATACATGCCCGGCCTACACTATCGTTGACAGCGGTAGTGAGCCGTCTAGTCATCAATAGTAAGCACTAATCTCATCACAGCATCTAACCTCGGAATCTATACTAACCATCACAGCAATCCAATATCCAGCAGTTATTACAGCCTTTACATGAATGACCGGGTACAAAGCCGGTAATAAAAGATAAGGCTAATACTAGTCCTGCTATATCAATACAACCAATCAAAGAACATCCTATACATCAGTCTAACTACATCTCGAGAATATAGTCCCGTCCCTCAGTAGCATCAGAGTGTGCTCCACTGCTGGGCCATCCATTTGCAATCCATAATAGTCTAAAGGATCACCTGTAAACAACAGTCCAATCAGGATGGAGCAAAGTACATATACTTAATAAAACCTACCATGGAAGATCAATGGAACAATATAGCGAATAGAACTGAAAGACGGAGAAACAATGTGAATGTAAGGTATGCACTAGCTATGTGTTCATGTGCAATTGGACGTTATCAACATGTTGGGACTAATATGTAATCAGGTATATAGAATATTCTATCAGTCAATCAATAATCAGGCATGTCTGACGACAATGCTATCAGTCACGCAATAATCTAGCATGTCTAACGACAATGCTATCATTCACGCAATAATCTAGCATGTCTGACGACAATGCTATCAGTCACGCACAAAATGGACATCAGGCATACGGAGTATGCTATCATGCAATATTTGTCCAATATTAGTTAATCACACGCTAGAATGTCCCACACCCGATACGAGAAACAATGCACACAAGAAAGATAGAAAAATACAATAATGACACAAGAACAGTGTGAGTGCAATGCATGCAATGATGGTAATACTGAGTACATGTACTTGCCTTGATTAGGGAATTTTGTCCAAGTCTTCTAGATCACCTAAAATAGGCAAATCAATATTTTAGAATTTAGCTAAATAATTCCTAATCCACTCTAATAATTACTAGCTAGTTCTAGCTATTACTAATAAGGTTCATTCATTTGCTAATGGAGCCATTTCTATGCCTAATGTCAATTTAAATAATTCTTACTAACAATTAATCAGGAAGTTAACTGCCAGGCAACCTATCACCAACCCCCAGTCTACTAAATAACCAAGCACACTAGTGTGAAGCTAACTCAATGGACTAACTCAATGCTAGCTTAAATCTTAAGCTTTGCACTTATGGAAATTCAAGTTCAAATAAGGACTTAACAACATGTCACCCCCAATTTCCATGAACAGGGGTATTTTGGTAATTTTCTACTTTAAAATTATTTTGGAATTATTTATTTATTTATTGTATTATTTTGGGGTTGTTTGAGTCGGGTTCGAATTTCAACTCATTTCGACTTGTTTCGACTTATTTCGGGGACCCGGGGTAGTGTTGACCTTAGCGGGCCCACACATTAATTAGCCATGACCCACAATATTACCATCAAAAGTTAGAGGGATTAGTCATGACCCCATGGATTAGGTTAGACCTAATTAGAACATTAGATTTATATTTTTAACCCCCAAACCCTAAGCCAACTTGTATTGAGCTAATAAACCAATAGAGGGGCAAACTTGTAATTAGTGAAAAGGGGGTTTTGGAGCCTTTGTTGGCCGGCCACATGTAGGTGGGTAGGAGAGAGAAAACATCATCTTTTGTTCTCATCCACTTTCTTCTTCTTCTTCTCCAAGGGTTCTTTCCATTCTTGAGAGCTCCACCATAGTTTCCATCTCCAAATAGGTAAATCTCTTCTCTAAAATAGTTTTCCTTTGCATGTAGAATGGTTAGGAACCCATAGAAATATTTTCCATGGTTGTGTCTCCATTAGAGTCTATTTTGTGTCCATTTGGACATTTGTAGAGGTGTCCAATATGTAGGATAGTATCCTAATAGGAAAACCCCCTATTTGGACACATGTATATTGTTTGTGCATTGATTTTGGTGTGTTCTATTATTATTTCAGAATTTACATGTGTTTAAGAATGATTTCTCTTAATGTATCATACTCCTATAATCTATATATATATATATGGTTATATATTATATATATATATATATATATATATATATAATATATATATATATATATCATTATATATATATATATATATTATTATATTATATATATATATTATATATTATATATCTATATAGGGTGGATTTATATGTGGATATATTTGTGATGGGGTGATGTGTATTTTGTGATTTGGTATGGGAGCAAGCACAGGTTCGGCCAGAGGTGGGGAATGTGTGTGTGGTTGTTAGTGTGGGTGTTGTGTTTGATGTTTGGTTGAGAGAGGATGAGAGTTAGATAAAGGAGTTTATGAGAGAGGATATAGAGAGGGATGTAGAGTGTTTGTGTGGGATTATAGGGGGAGGAATACCCATTCTTTACTGTCCCAAAATCAGCAGCCATTACCCACAGAACAGTCCATGTAAACTCCCCCACCTGGCTGTCCTAACTGCCATCAAAACAGCCCCTTGGGGACAACACTTGGCTGTCCCCAAACCACCTAAATTCTGTCCATAAAATTCCCTCTTTGCAGTCCCTAAACCCAATATCAGTCCATAAACCACCCATCAAAGCCCCAACACTTAGCCTAAATTTCAGTCCATATGACACCACTCTAAAGTCAGTCCAAGTGCTCCACATTTCAGCCCTATTGGTCCCCTCATCAGTCCACTATTAGCTTGTGTGAGTGTGTGTTTGTGAGCTTGTGTGAGTGTGTTTGTGAGCTATATGAGTGAATCTAGTAGCACATAGATTAGCCTATGTCTAAACTATTAGGAAACCTATAGAGAAGCCTAATAGAGTGTGGTATCATGTGAGATGGTTGTGTGTGGTTGAGTGTGAGAGTGTTGAGGGTAAATTTATGATATGGTAAGGTAGGTAATAGGGTAAACCTATACGTATCCTAACATAGCCTAGATACCTAGGATACCCATTTCCCTTGGTAGGTAAACCTTAGATAGGTTGATATCTAGCTACCCTAAGGAGCCTAGGCTAGTACCATGGGTATTTACTGGATTTCGTTGGGATTGGGCAAGGTATCGGAATTTACCTCAGAAGGGTAAAACTAGTTTTGCCTAGGAATAGGGTATTTGTGTTAGAATCTAAGATAGAGTTAGAACTTGATTTTCGTGGTTGGTAATGATCAAATATGGTGCTCATAGACTAGTTTTGACGTCGGTTGACCTTTTTGACCAAAAGTCAACAAAAGTCAACCGAGAGTCAAACTTAGTCTTTAAGCGACCCATTTGACCGAAACCAACCAGAGTTGACCAGTTGACTGAAAGTCAACAGTTGGTCAACATTAGACTAGTTTGACCTAGTTGACCTAGGTTGACCTAGAGTTGACCAGAGTTGACTTTTTGACCAAAAGTCAACTGTAAGTCAACCTTTGACCCCGATTGACCTAGTTTGACTTGGATTGACTCCAGTGACCTAGTATGACCTAGTATGAACCAGTATGACCTAGTATGACTCAGTTTGACCTAGATTGACCTAGTTTTGACTTAGACTTGCATTCATGGATTATATTAGTTTCCTTTTTCAGTATTAAGCCCTGTTTGACTCATAGTATCTTATTTTAGGTCTGTGATCACTCTGAGCGTCTGTTCACCTTATCAGCTCAGGACCACAGGCGAGTACATTCACTGATAGTTTTCATTGTCTTGATATCTACTATATCCGATTCAGTCGTAGTATTTTACTGATTCCTGACACGACGTTTACGGACTAGTATATCGGATCCTGTCATGAGATATTATTCCTAGACTCCCTTGGTATATGAGTATATGATATTCCTGTGTTCCTGTACTTATATAGACACTGATTTGGGAGTGGGCTGGCCCCCTGCTCTTGAACCCCGTGTCATGACGTGCCATGTCCGGATCCGTGATACTATTCGGGATGGGGGAATTATTAGGGGTTATGTGATCAAAGCCTTCCTGTAACTATATTTTGCTAGCGCCACCCTCACCTCACGTAGGGTGTAGCAGACACCCCATTACCAGTTATCCAGGTTGGACGGCATGACTCTCCGTTGAGTACACCGCGGATTGCCGGGCCAAGTGGATAACCATCTCTTGCTTCCCTAGCCGATCACATATCGCTCTAATAGTTCAAATCACTTTTACATTTATTGTCATATCTTATATTCCAGTTCACCTTTACTTACTGTACTTTCACCATGCTATGATTCATTTCTCATATGCTCTATCTATCTTTATACTGTGCCATGATTTGAGACTAAGTTCTGTTTGAAAGAAGGGTTACAACTCCGGTCCTTGTTTGGTTCAAGGGTTGTAACTCGGCTTTCAAATGGTTCCCAAGTCGCATATATCTTTTGTCTTGTATTTCATTATTGCTGTCTCTTATAGTATTTCTCAATTCATATGGAACTGCTGTTGGTGTTTGTACTTGCTCATTTTCCTGACAGGATACCGTTGACAAATTTTACAGATGACTCTGAGACTGATTGCCCGACTACTATGGGGTTGAGTCTGATGGACTAGATTTAGACCGTGGCTTTGGTAGAGCCACTACTTTGCTCACCCTGAGTAGCATAGTTTAGTTAGGTTTGCCTGGCCTGCGAGCCAGCTAGTACATTTCAGTTTGTAGTATCTTTATACTATATTCTGAGACTTGGATGTTTTGTTTAGCTCTGACTTGTGGATTTTGGACTCGTTTCCTGTTTTATCTATCATATCTCTTTTCCATGCTATCTACCTTAGTTTTGATATATGTGATTGAGACTGTATTGCTATGTCACCTCCATTCGGAGTGTATATACTGTACAGGTACATTTATCTGTTTTAGTCGTAGTATTTACAGACCCTATATACAGCGTTCTACCGCGATTCTGCGGCGTAGGCTGGACGTAACCACGTGCTCGTGCCCCTCTCAGGGTGCGGGTCGTGACACATTTTTGTGGTGGCCCATGCAGGTCAGTGTCGCAACTAGTGCGAACTCGTAATGGTGCTCGACTTAGAGTACTAATTACGAGCCTGCAATTAGGACATAGGATCTAGGGTATGTAGGAGTTACTCAATCACATGCTAGGAAATTTTGATCTTTTGATTACCATGACAGCTCTTTTGCATTGAATTTAATTGTCCTTCTTTGATATTCCTATCATGTGCCATATTGATTCTTGTTTCAACTATCCTCAGGATGACGATCACTCGCTCTCAGGCAGCGGGTTCTAGCTGTACCAGAGAGGCCCGATCCGGCAGGAGGTCTTCCACCTCCGGCTGCGGGAGTAGCAGTGGCAGTCCCAGGAGGTCTTCCACCTCCGGCTGCGGGAGCTACAGCTGAGGGAGCTGCCACTCAGTTCCTGCCCTTCCGGCGGGAGCACAGCAGCGACGGTTCCAGGAGGTCTTCCACCTCCAGCAGCGGGACCGCCCCTGGTCATCCCTGACATTCTTCCACCCCCGCCTCATTACCGGCAGACACTCAGGGTATGATGGCCCTTCTGCAGCAGATGCTGCAGACGCAAGAGCACAGGCAGAGGCACAGCACCGTCAGGCAGAGGTGCTGCGACAGACCATGGAGAACTCACATCAGTTAGCTATGGCAGCAGTGGAGAGAGGTGCACCGGCTACAGTTAGGGAGCACCAGCACAGCAGGGTCAGGGGAGGCCCGGTACACACCTCGACTTCAGAAGATGAACCCGCGGATTTCAAGGGTACCGAGGGTATCCTATACGCGGACGACTGGCTAGAGGATGTCCAGCGGAGTCTGGAGTTGGCAGAGGTCCCGAGGGTCTGTGGGTGACTTCTGCAGCGAGCCAGTTCTTTGACATAGCGCTGACTTGGTACCGCACGGATCCGCGTGCGTCAGTGAGAGGTATATCTTGGAGGACTTCAGGAAACTCTTTAAGGAGAAGTTCTACCCAGATGTAGCCTTGACAGCTTTGGAGGGGCAGTTTGCCAGTCTGGTGCAGGAACTCGTCGGTAGACGAGTATGCAGCGGAGTTCTTCCGCCTGAGCAGGTTTGCACCCAGTTTGGTTCAGGATGAGGGGTGCAAGGCCCGAAAGTTCAGGAGGGGTCTCATTCATGCAGTGCACTCGCACATCTGGGCGACGAGACGCGACCTTTGAGCAGATCTTGATGGAGGCTCAGATTAGAGGAGACTTCGACCTCAAGCCGAAGAGGAGCAGTGACGCTTCTGGAGCTAGTTCGAGTGCAGGGCCAGCGAAGCGCCCACATTTCCAGCAGAGGCAGTTCCAGCAGCAGCAGCCTCAGTTGCAGATCCAGCAGGCACCGGCGTGCCCAGCAGCATCAGGGTCAGGGTCAGGGCAGAGGCCGCTACACAGTAACTTCTGCGGGAAGCCAGGGCACACTAGAGAGGTGTGCAGGAAGAGATTGGGCGTCTGCTTATATGTGGGGCGCCCGATCACCAGCTGAAGGACTGCCGTATTCGAGGAGTCCGAGGAGTCCAGGACAGAGCACAGCCGGCCAGAGGACCAGCGGTTCAGCAGAGAGGTCCTCCACTTCAGACGCAGCAGCAGCATTTCCAGCACCAGAGGGAGCCCCTGCGGGCAGAGTGTTTACCCTGACAGCAGAGGAGGAGGCAGAGCCAGTAGGCGATGTAGTGGCAGGTCATGTTCTTCTCGATTCATTTCCTGTATTTACCTTATTTGATTCGGTGCCTCTCATAGCTTTGTGTGTCTCCTTTGCTCTGAGACACAATATTATTGCTGAACCCTTGGGTAGGACTTGCAAGATATTGACCGGGGAGGCATCATCCTGGTCAACAATATCTGCAAGGGGCGGAGAGTTACTGTAGGAGGCCGAGTTTTGGGTGCGTGCTTGCTCGTAATGCCCCTTCCGAGGTACGATGTGGTACTCGAATGGATTGGTTGAGCATGCACCATGCTACTATAGATTGTAGAGGAGGTAGGATTTTGTTTAGGCCGCCGGAGAGCCAGAGGTTTGTTTTCCAGAGGAGCATGAGCCGGTAGATGGGTTCTGCGGAGCTTTACTGGCGGGGCAGGCATTGCCGCATCCATTGATAGCTGACTTCATGGATGTTTTTCCCGAGGAGTTGCCTGGGATGCCGCCGGATAGAGACGTTGAGTTCTCTATAGACTAGTGCCAGGTGCTGAGCCCATTTCACAGCACGTCTATAGGTCAACAACAGCGAGTTGGCGGAGCTGAAGAAGCAGGTCGACGAGCTGCAGGACAAGGGATTCATTAGATCCAGTTCATCGCCTTGGGGAGCGCCAGTCCTGTTTGTGCCGAAGAAGGATGGTACGATACGTATGTGTATCGACAGGGCGCTCAACAACCTTACTATCAAGAATAAGTACCCATTGCCGAGGATCGACGACTTGTTCGATCAGTTGAGCGGCGCCAAGGTGTTTTCGAAGATAGATCTGAGATCCGGCTATCATCAGCTGAAGGTGAAGAAGGAAGACGTTCCGAAGACAGCTTTTCGGACTCGGTACGGCCAGTACGAGTTCACAGTGATGCCATTTGGGTTGACCAACGCCCCAGCTGTGTTCATGAACTTGATGAACAAGGTATTCCATCAGTACCTTGACAAGTTCGTGGTGGTCTTCATAGACGACATCCTGGTTACTCGAAGACGCCGGAGGAGCACGAGGAGCATCTGAGGATTGTGCTCGAGACTTTGAGAAAGGAGCAGTTGTATGGGAAGTTGTCGAAGTGTGAGTTCTTCCTGGACCAGGTCGAGTTCCTGGGTCATGTTGTGACCGAGCACGGGATCTCAGTAGACCAGAGGAAGATTGCTGCGGTAGAGTCTTGGTCTACGCCCAGTACAGTTGCCGAGATTCGGAGCTTTCTGGGATTGGCGGGCTACTATCGAAGTTCGTCCAGGATTTCTCGCGGATCGCGGAGCCGATGACTAGACTCACCAGGAAGGACGTGGAGTTCGTCTGGACTGAGGAGTGTCAGGCCGCCTTCGATGAGCTGAAGAAGAGGTTGACATCAGCTCCTATCTTGACATTGCCGTCTGGGACCGGTGGTTTCTCGATTTACAGACGCTTCTGGCCGGGGTCTGGGTTGTGTACTTCAGCAGCACGGAAGGTGATTGCCTATGCATCTAGGCAGTTACGTCCTCATGAGAAAACTACCCGACTCACGATCTGGAGTTAGCCGCTGTCATCTTTGCCCTGAAGTTGTGGAAACACTATCTGTACGGAGAGCGGGTTGAGATCTTTACTGATCATAAGAGCTTGAAGTACGTGTTCACTCAGAAGGAGCTGAACATGAGGCAGAGACGTTGGCTTGAGCTGATGAAGGATTTCGATATCGCCTTGCAGTACCATCCAGGAAGGCCAACGTAGTCGCAGATGCCTTGAGCAGGTATCCAGTGGCTATGTATCTGACATCAGACCGTCATCTTTTGGCCGACCTGGACAGTTTGGGAATCGAGGTGATTATTCCGGCATGGAGGTAGATGTGGGGTTTACAGATTCAGTCTGAGTTGATGGACAGGTCAGATCAGCGCAGTATGATGATGTTGCCCTGAGGTGCATCAGGGAGCAGGTGCAGGCAGGGTGCTTGATGATTTCTCTATTGCCGAAGATGGGTCGCTGCGGCACGGTGCTAGACTGTGCGTTCCGAGTGGAGAGCTTCGGGAGGAGGTTCTTCAGGAGGCTCATCGCTCTCAGTACTCTATGCATCCTGGTGCCAACAAGATGTACAGAGATCTGAGAGAGCACGTTTGGTGGTACGGCATGAAGCGCGAGGTGGCTCAGTTTGTATCTCGCTGCTTGGTTTGTCAGCAGGTGAAGGCCGAGAGGCAGAGGCCTGGTGGATTGCTACAGCCACTACCCATTCCTGAGTGGAAGTGGGAGCACATCACCATGGACTTTGTGTCCGGACTTCCCGATCTCCAGGAGGAAAGACGCATTTGGGTCATAGTTGATAGATTGACCAAATCGGCCCACTTTTTGCCTTTCAAGGTGGGATTGTCTACGGAGAGGTTGGCAGAGCTGTATGTTCGTCAGATCGTGCGATTGCATGGGGTTCCTGTGAGCATAGTTTCAGATCGGATAGCCGTTTCACTTCCCACTTCTGGAGGAGTTTGCAGGCTAGCTTGGGCACCTCGCTCAAGTTTAGTACTGCTTATCACCCCCAGACAGACGGGCAGTCGGAGAGGACTATCCAGACTTGGAGGATATGCTTCGCACGTGTGTGCTAGATCTCGGGGTTCTTGGGAGGATCATCTTCACCTGGTAGAGTTTGCTTACAACAACAGCTACCAGGCCAGTATAGAGATGTCGCCATTCGAGGCTCTATACGGACGGAGATGCCGTACTCCCTTATCATGGGACGATGTTGGCGAGAGGTGCTGCTTGGCCGAGATGGTGGTGGATGCAGCTGAGAAGGTCCGGCTGATTAGAGACAGACTTCGGGTGGCTCAGGATAGGCAGCGGCATTGGGCCGATAGCCACCGGAGACCGTTAGAGTTCGAGGTTAGTTTCAGTTCCTGTTTGTGATTGTTTGTGATTTGTTTGTCCTGTGTGCTGAGTTTGTTATGTCTAGGTGGTGCTTTGGTGTTCCTGAAGATTTCTCCGACACGGGGCACGATTCGCTTTGGCGGGGGCGGAAGCTTAGTCCGCGCTACATCGGACCTTTCACCATTCTTGAGAGGGTCGGTGCAGTGGCTTACCGGCTAGACTTGCCGCCTACGCTAGAGGGGGTACACAACGTGTTCCATGTGTCGCAGCTGAGACGGTACGTGGCGGACCCCAGCCATGTATTGGATCATTCAGCGATCGAGGTGGGCCTACTCTTCACTATCCAGAGCAGCCAGTGGATTCTGGATCGTAGGAGAAGGTGCTCCGGAACCAGGTTATACCCTTGGTTCGTTGCATGGAGGCATCACTCTCCAGGTGAGTCTACCTGGGAGAGAGAGGACGACATGCGGGAGCGTTTCCCTTATCTCTTCGAGCCCTGAGGTATAATTTTGTTTCTGCATGTGATTCAGTGTATGTTTGTTTTAATTTTGAGGACAAATTTTTTTAAGGTGGATAGATTTGTCACCCCCAGTTTTCATGAACAGGGGTATTTTGGTAATTTTCCACTTTAAAATTATTTTGGAATTATTTATTTATTTATTGTATTATTTTGGGGTTGTTTGAGTCGGGTTCGAATTTCAACTCATTCCGACTTGTTTCGACTTGTTTCGGGGACCCGGGGTAGTTGACCTTAGCGGGCCCACACATAGTTAGCCATGACCCACAATATTACCATCAAAAGTTAGAGGGATTAGTCATGACCCCATGGATTAGGTTAGACCTAATTAGAACTTAGATTTACATTTTTAACCCCCAAACCCTAAGCCAACTTGTATTGAGCTAATAAAACAATAGAGGGGCAAACTTGTAATTAGTGAAAAGGGGGTTTGGAGCCTTGTTGGCCGGCCACATGTAGGTGGGTAGGAGAGAGAGACATCATCTTTTGTTCTCATCCACTTTCTTCTTCTTCTTCTCCAAGGTTCTTTCCATTCTTGAGAGCTCCACCATAGTTTCCATCTCCAAAATAGGTAAATCTCTTCTCTAAAATAGTTTTCCTTCATGTAGAATGGTTAGGAACCCATAGAAATGTTTCCATGGTTGTGTCTCCATTAGAGCTATTTTGTGTCCATTTGGATATTTGTAGAGGTGTCCAATATGTAGGATCGTGTCCTAATAGGAAAACCCCCTATTTGGACACATGTATATTGTTTGTGCATTGATTTTGGTGTGTTCTATTTATTTCAGAATTTACATGTGTTTAGGAATGATTTCTCTTAATGTATCATACTCCTATAATATATATATATATATATGGTTATTATATATATATATATATTATATATATATATATATATATATATATATATATAGTATATATATAGGGTGGATATATGTGGATATTGTGATGGGGTGATGTGTATTTGTGATTTGGTATGGGAGCAAGCACAGGTTCGGCCAGAGGTGGGGAATGTGTGTGTGGTTGTTAGTGTGGGTGTTGTGTTTGATGTTTTGGTTGAGAGAGGATGAGAGTTAGATAGAGGAGTTTTATGAGAGGGGATATAGAGAGGATGTAGAGTGTTTGTGGGATTATAGGGGGAGGAATACCCATTCTTTACTGTCCCAAAATTAGCAGCCATTACCCACAAAACAGTCCAGTAAACTCCCCCACCTGGCTGTCCTAACTGCCATCAAAACAGCCCCTTGGGGACAGCACTTGGCTGTCCCCAAACCACCTAAATTCTGTCCATAAAATTCCCTCTTTGCAGTCCCTAAACCCAATATCAGTCCATAAAACCCATCAAAGCTCCAACACTTAGCCTAAATTTTAGTCCCTATGACACCACTCTAAAGTCAGTCCAAGTGCTCCACATTTCAGCCCTATTGGTCCCCTCATATCAGTCCACATATTAGCTTGTGTGAGTGTGTGTTGTGAGCTTGTGTGAGTGTGTGTTTGTGAGCTATATGAGTGAATCTAGTAGCACATAGATTAGCCTATGTCTAAACTATTAGGAAACCTATAGAGAAGCCTAATAGAGTGTGGTATCATGTGAGATGGTTGTGTGTGGTTGAGTGTGAGAGTGTTGAGGGTAAATTCATGATATGGTAAGGTAGGTAATAGGGTAAACCTATACGTATCCTAACATAGCCTAGATACCTAGGATACCCATTTCCCTTGGTAGGTAAACCTTAGATAGGTTGATATCTAGCTACCCTAAGGAGCCTAGGCTAGTACCATGGGTATTTGCTGGGTTTCGTTGGGATTGGGCAAGGTATCGGGATTTACCTCAGAAGGGTAAATGCTAGTTTTGCCTAGGAATAGGGTATTTGTGTTAGAATTCTAAGATAGAGTTAGAACTTGATTCTCGTGGTTGGTAATGATCAAATATGGTGCTCATAGACTAGTTTTGACGTCGGTTGACCTTTTTGACCAAAAGTCAACAAAAGTCAACCGAGTGTCAAACTTAGTCTTTAAGCGACCCGATTTGACCGAAACCAAACCAGAGTTGACCAGTTGACTGAAAGTCAACAGTTGGTCAACATTAGACTAGTTTGACCTAGTTTGACCTAGGGTTGACCTAGAGTTGACCAGAGTTGACCAGAGTTGACTTTTTGACCAAAAGTCAACTGTAAGTCAACCTTTGATCCCGATTGACCTAGTTTGACTTGGAATGACTCCCAGTGACCTAGTATGATCTAGTATGAACCAGTATGACCTTGTATGACTCAGTTTGACCTAGATTGATCTAGTTTTGACTTAGACTTGTATTCATGGATTATATTAGTTTCCTTTTTCAGTATTAAGCCCTGTTTGACTCATAGTATCTTATTTTAGGTCTGTGATCACTCTGAGCGTCTGTTCACCTCATCAGCTCAGGACCATAGGCGAGTACATTCACTGATAGTTTTTATTATCTTGATACCTACTATATCCGATTCAGTCGTAGTATTTTACATGATTCCTGACACGACGTTTCACGGACTAGTATACGTCGGATCCTGTCATGAGATGTTATTCCTAAACTCTCTTGGTATATGAGTATGTGATATTCCTGTGTTCCTATACTTATATAGACACTGATTTAGGAGTGGGCTGGCCCCCTGCTCTTGAACCCCGTGTCATGACGTGCCATGTCCGGATCCGTGATACTATTCGGGGATGGGGGAATTATTAGGGGTTATGTGATCAAAGCCTTCATGTAACTATATTTTTGCTAGCGCCACCCTCACCTCACGTAGGGTGTAGCAGACACCCCATTACCAGTTATCCAGGTTGGACGACATGACTCTCCGTTGAGTATACCGCGGATTGCCAGGCCAAATGGATAACCATCTCTTGCTTTCCTAGCCGATCACATATCGCTCTAATAGTTTAAATCACTTTTACATTTATTATCGTATCTTATATTCCAGTTCACCTTTACTTACTGTACTTTCACCATGCTATGATTTATTTCTCATATGCTCTATCTATCTTATACTGTGCCATGATTTGAGACTAAGTTCTGTTTGAAAGAAGGGTTACAACTCCGGTCCTTGTTTGGTTCAAGGGTTGTAACTCGGCTTTCAAATGGTTTCCAAGTCGCATATATCTTTTGTCTTATATTTTATTATTGCTGTCTCTTATAGTATTTCTTAATTCATATGGAACTGCTGTTGGTATTTGTACTTGCTCATTTTTCTGACAGGATACCGTTGACAAATTTTACAGATGACTCTGAGACTGATTGCCCGACTTACTATAGGGTTGAGTCTGATGGACTAGATTTAGACTGTGGCCTGTTGGTAGAGCCACTAGACTTTGCTCACCCTGAGTAACATAGTTTAGTTAGGTTTGCCTGGCCTGCGAGCCAGCTAGTACATTTCAGTTTGTAGTATCTTTATACATATATTCTCTGAGACTTGGATGTTTATGTTTAGCTCTGACTTATAGATTTTGGAACTCATTTCCTGTTTTATCTATCATATCTCTTTTCCATGCTATCTACCTTAGTTTTGATATATGTGATTGAGGCTGTATTGCTATGTCACATCTATTCGGAATGTATATACTGTACAGGTACATTTATCTGTTTTAGTCGTAGTATTTACAGACCTTATATACAGCGTTCTATCGCCGATACTGCGGTGTAGGCTGGACATAACCACGTGCTCCTGCCCCTCTTCAGGGTACGGGTCGTGACACAACATACTAACCCTACAGTTGAATCCAACAATCATCTTTATTTGAACCTAAACTAACAAGAATCACATAGAGCCTAAAAATCTAACATAGTTCTAACGGCTAGTGCTACTATACTTGCTCCTCACTTCGGGAACGACACAGACCCCTCACGATCTCTATGCACAATCCTGAACCAAGTGAACGAACAGCTACTGCATAATATGGGAATTCAAACCAAGTGGATGTGCAACTTAAACTCAAGAACCCAATGTCCTACTAACGGCTATATCCGTGTGAACTGATTGTAACACCCAATTTTTCTGAAAATGGGTTATTTTTGAAAATTTTATTAATTATTAATTAATAATGGTGTTTTAGTCATGGTATGATTTTTGGTAAATTTAGTTTGATTAAAACTATTTTCTAAAGTCATGACTTATGACTTTGGTGATTTACTAGTATAAACCTAGTGTAACCATAGAGGTTATTTAACCTAGAGACTAAACATGATCATGTGAGCCTACCCAAGCTTTTAGAACATCAAATTGTGATTTTTAGCCTAAGGGGTATTTTGGTAATTTTCTAGAAATTAAGTAGGATTAGTGAGATTTTACTATTCGTGGTCCTTTGATTAGTGACTTGATAATCCCTAACCTAGTTACCCTAATCTATAGGTTAGCAATAACCATAGAATGACTAGGAGAATGATATTTCCTTTTAGTCAAAGTATTAGAAATATCTAAATCACCTTTAGGATTTTTTCCTAAAATCACTCAAAAATCAAGACTTTGGCAACAAAGTCTATGCCTTAACCATGAAGCTTTGAACCCCCCCATGCCTTGTGGCCGGCCAAGTAACCCCATGACAGCCCCTTGCCCCCCTCTCTCCTATATAGTTAACACTTAGTTCAAAAAAAAACAAGTTTCATGAGAAATCAAAAACCAAGAAAAAACCTAGAAAACCTTCCACTCTTTTGACCATAACTTTCTCATTACACAAGCTTTGAACCTCTAGTTTTCTCCATTAGGTCACCTACAATCTAAGGGAGCCTAGGGAAGTGTGCTACTCAAGTTTTATCAAGCAAGGAAAAGTTGAGGTTAGAGGATACACACCCTCATTTAGTAAAATTCAAGACTTTGTGCACCAAGAGGTAATTATTCCTAAACCTTGTTAATATAGTGTTTTTCTTCACAATTGCATGCATCTAGGTAAACCCTAGCCCTGTTTTTAGGTTTTGTAAATTTTAGGGTTTGTTGGTGTTGTATCGGACACGTATCCTATTTGTTAAATCATTGAATTTTAGTGTAAATTGCTCACTGTCATAGTATAAATACACACTATTTTCCAAATGTTTTTGAACCAAATTCTAGCCTAGACCTAGCTAAACCTAACCCCTATACATTGAGCATATTTTGAGCTTGTGTCGTGTCCAAAACTGGACAAAGCTCTCGGACACAACACACTGGACACATGCATTTACACTGTAAATATGTCCTGCTACCTAGACACGTTTTCTCGACACATACACCACTTGGACACTTGCCATTTGGCATGCACGTAGGAGCATTGACTGACAAGTCGTACCCAAAATTTGGGGTGTGCTCGTGTCGTGTCGGACACGAAATCGACTCATGAAGGGTCGTTCTATACACAGTGTACACAACAGACACTCGACTTTGAGCGTGTCGTGTCCACTGTACACGACACGTGGACACTTCGTAGTGTCATGGACACGAAGCCTATCCATAGGCGAACACATTGGACACAACCACGTGGTGTCACGTGTCTCGTGTCGCGAATACGAGACACGCAAAAACACTGACACGCAGTCTGAACACGTATTTTAGGGCTTCTGATACGTGTGTCGTGTCCCTCTACACGACACGTGGACGCGTATCAAGCCCATGGACACGAAGCCCAACCCTAGGCGCACCTCTGGGCACGAGCACGAGGCCTGTGTCGCCTTGTGTCGTGTCCTAGAACGATTTGAAATCGTGTGTGATACGCACTATATCAGTGTGTGTCTAATTTACCCGTACGACTTTAAACCCGCGTGGACACGCCGTGTCGTGTCGTGACACCGTGTCAGGCTACTAGGGACCTAGACTAACCTAGGGGCTATCTTTATCAACCAACCTTTGGCCATCATAGTTCGGTTTGGGTGGAGTTTGAACTAACCTAAGTCGAGGGTTTGCTGTCCTATTTCCAGTTTCTGTAAATTTTCCAGTTTTGTAAAAAATAAAATTTGATTGTATTTTAATGATGATTTTGCATATAATGATGTGTTATTAGTTAGTGAACATGTTATATATATTAGTGTGTGTGTGTGTGTTTCTTTGGAGTGTTCAGTCACTGTTAAGTGACTGAACAGGGACCCCCCCCCAGACCAGTTTTCCCTCACTCTCTCTAAGATTCCCTCTCTCTACACTCTCATTACTTCTCTCTCTCTATATATATTGTATATATATATATTAGGTATATTATACATATACATTATGTATGTATATATGTTATATATATATTGTAGTGTGTATATATGGTTATATATATATATATATATATATATATATATATATATATATATATATATATATATATATATATATATATATATATATATGGGGTATATGGGTATTTATATATAGTGGCTATATATATAGGTTTTACATTATATAGTGTATGTATATATATATCTATATAGGTAAACCTAGAACTAGTTGACCTAAGCTACTAGCCTATGGGCTATAGCTATTAGCCTATGGCCATTAGGGCTAACCCTAATTGACCAAATACCCATGACTTAACTAGTTTACCCTTTGTTTGACCAAGTGTTGACCAAGGTCAACCTTAGGTCAAACCTGACCTAATCAACCTAGTTTGACTTGAAACTAACCTAGAATGACTAAGTTTGACTAAACCTTAGCCTAATGACTAGTTGGTTTAGGTTTAACCTATATGAGTAAATATTAACCTAAGTTATATGGGTAGTCCTATGTAAATTAAGATATGTATGGGGTTAAGTGGTATACTTAGGAGTTGTGTCATGATTGGTGTTAGTCTTAGGGGTGACTAGAAGTTGGCCATTAGTCAAGATTGACCTAATTACCTTGTTGACTAGTCTTGTTTGACCAAAACCTTAGTTGGTCTAAGTTTGACCTAGACTTGACCCAGATTGATCATGTTGACTAATATTTGACTAGTTTGTTTGAATGTTGACCAAGAGTTGACTTTAACCTAGATTTGACTAACCTTGACTTGTTGACCTTGTTTGACTCTATTTGACTTAGTTTAACTTCTTGTGACCTAATATGACTTGATTTGACTTAGTTTGACTGTAGAGTTGACCAAGTTTGACTTTGACCTAGATTGGCTTAGAATTCATATAGATTGTATTGTAGATTTATTTACCTTTATTTTGGACATGTCATAACCGTATTACTCTATTTTAGGACATTGTGACCCTGGTACAGACATCTGATATTATACTACTCTTTCCAGAGTGTCAGGCGAGTACATTCTCTGATAGTTCTTTCATTACTTATCATTTACTGTTTCAGTTCTAGTTAGCTATATGTGATTCTCTGTACAAATACGATTAGTATTGCTGGATCCATTACATGCGACACTCATTTATTCATGTCTGGCCTCTATATCTGGAATCACTACTGGCATCACCCTACTGGAATCATTTCTGGAATCATTGGCTGGACTCATACTGGTTGTAGTGTGGATTATGGATTCACTTGTGGGCGGGGAAATACTTGAGTAGACATGTGAACATACCTAAAATCTGGAACCACCTCCCTTGGAACTATTCTGGAATGCTAGCCATCCCACACTTGGCCGAGTGTGCGATGTGCCTGATTACCCCTAGCCGTTTACATGTTGATCTCAGTATTTTAAAATACACTGTTAGAGTATAGTCTGGACTTACCCTGGAATCATGGATCACTTCTGGACTCATTTTTACTGGACTCATCTTGTACTGGAATCATCTAGTATTGGATTATATGGACTGGACTCACACTGGGATTACATTTTATACTGTCTGGACTTATACCATATTATTCTAGTTCAGCTAGTTTACTACAGTCTTCTTTGCCATGTTTTCTTCTCTTGTTAGTTACTTTACTTTCCTTGTACCCTCACTATTTCTCTACATCATTATCTGTATAAAACTGCCATGCTCATCTGTATAACTGTCTAAAAACTGCTTTATAGTCTTTGTCATTTACTTGGAATTTCTAGATGAGATGTGCTCGTTCCTGTCCTGATTGGACCTGTTGAAAATATTACAGATGATACTCCTGACGACACATGCCCTACTTACCATGGACCTGGCGAGGGATTAGCTACCTTTGGTTCCGACTCTCAGGAGTGATTCAGGAGTTTAGCTAGTAGGCTTACTTAGCTTTCATGTTTGAGCTTGTTGTATTAAACTTGAGATATTGAGTTGTATTAGAGTTTGTTTGAGATATTGTTGTTATTATTTTAGTAGTTTAATTTCTGTTGTTGTTAATTGGTATCTAGATTTCTGTGTTATCTTATCGTGCTTAGACTGTGATGAGTATATCATATCTTTTACTTGTCCTCCCTTCGGAGTTGAGATCTTGGCAAGTACATTATATACACTGCATGAGATTAGTTAGCAACCTAGGACAGCGTTCTACCGCCGACACTGCGGCGTAGGCTGGACGTACCCACTTCTCGTGCCCCTACACAGGGTGCGGGTCGTGACACTGATCAGTATGTCCGAAATCTCCATCCGTGTCTGCTGCAACTGTCACCACAGTTGATCACTCGACACGAGTCCCTCCGATCTACGCATAATTGTCACCCAAAATAAATACTAAGGTTCTCGAATCGTATACCTGAGCCCCATGAGTGCTTGCTCGAGTCTTCTGTAGTCGACACAGAGTCTTGTGTCCAAACCTTTGCGGATACTATGGTTCAGACATATCATCGAATAGGTGATGAGCAAGAGAAATATTACGAAATATGAGTGATATTTTGAATTGTATCGACTCCAAATTGGAGAAAGACTGGCAAGAATCATATCAAAAACTCACCAATACAATTCCAATCAAATTCCAAGGATCAGAGATTCAATCAAGAATCTGTTCATCAAAATTGAATCAAAAGTATCTGGACGTCGCTAACTGCGATGGGCCGTCGCTAAACGTCGCCCAATATACTGACATGGCAAACCTTGCCATGTCACCACATGCGATGAATAGACGTCGCTATATACGTCACTAAATTGGCGACGTAATATAAATGTCGCTGGACATCGCTAAGTTTGCGACGTTTAGCGTCGTAGACTATTCGTCGCAACAGCGACGATTGGCGACGAACTTTTGATCTGCGACTAGCTTTTCGGCGACCTGGTTATTCCGTCACTAATTACGTCGCTAAATTAATTTAGCGACATATTTTTACTTATTAGAGACGTTTTTGGATGTCACTAATATGACTCATTCTAGTAGTGGCCAATCTGTACAGTCATTATACAAGAGGATCAAAAAACTTACCGATTTGATCAAGTGATTGGTACAGAGCTTCAGATCGAGAAGAACAAGTCAACTGAGCCTCTTGATCGATCAATAGGAATGAATCCTGCCAGAATTCGAGGCACAGCTCATTACTTAGAGTGCAGAAAATGATGAAGAACTGATCGCAGAAATAAGGAAGGAATCGATGGAGATCTTACCAGGAATATAGGATGATGCTGCTGACAGTTGAGATTGATCATTGCCTACGAAAAGAGACATGGGCAAAGCTTCAAAGGACAGAGGAGAACTCGATCAATATTGATTGTTAACCGAGTAATCAAACTCAAGAATCTAGAAGAATGGCACTCACTCCAAGCTCGATCCGCTGCGCTCGTTCTCGACCAATCCTTCTTCAAACTCTGTTCGCCATGGCCAGACTTTGGAAGCTTAAGGAAAAAAAATCAATGAGGAACGTGACAGGGCTTCGTCGCCTAGGAAAGTGATGAAGAAGAAGAAGACGAGTTCAATTTATAGGCAACGTCGAGCGGGCAGGCGGTTGCACGGGCACTGACCGACGGTTGGGCGGGGCAGCGGTGGTTACAATCTGATGGTCAAGAATGAAACAGGTTGTTATGGATCAACGATGGGGATGTACGAGGCGGTTAGGCAGTTGGGGAGAAGCTTCTGGAGTCGTCTCCTCCGCGCGTCGTCGTCGTCATCGTCGTCTTCACAGCAGATGAGTGGAGGGAATGAAATGAATGAGTGAATGGAATGGATTTGAATATAACAGTTGGGTATTAATGGGTTATCGGGTTTTTGGGTTAAAGGTTATCGGGTTAGTCTTTAGATCCGCGCCCAATAGAATGGATGGGCCGGGCTGGCTGAGAATGTTAATGGCTGAATGAAATAGGAAATGAGATGGAAAATGATTTGTTGAAATGAGAATAAAGCATGATGGGTCGACTAGCCCATTGCAAATGTTTTGAATAGAAACCCATAGGAAATTAATGGTAAAATAGGAAAATGGGATTAGAGAATAAAGTTTAAGAACTAGAGAAATAGTTTAAGAATTGGTTAGAAAATAAATATTCTTTGAAAATTATTAATTAGGAATTAATCAAATAAAAGAAATATAGGAAATATTCACTTTATTTATGAACAAGTGGAGTTACAAATCTCTCCCGCTTGAAAAATTTCGTCCTCGAAATTTTAGGGTAGAGCGATCCATCAAGCCTCAAAGAGATAGGGGTATTTCTCCCTCATTCATCCTCTCTCTCCCAAGTTGACTTCCCAGGAGAGTGATGCCTCCAAGAAACTCTGACTAGCTGAATAGTGTGATTCCGTAGCCTCTTCTCTCTGTGATCCAGTATCTCGACCGGCTGCTCTGAATAAGTGAGAGTAGGCCCCACCTCCAGCTCTGAATGGTCAACCACATGACTGGGATCCGCTACGTACCTCCAAAGCTGTGAAACATGAAATACATTGTGTACTCCCTCCAGGTTAGGTGGCAAGGCTAATTTATAAGCAACTGCTCCTACTCTGCTCAGAATCTCAAACGGTCCAATAAATCTCGGACTCAGCTTCCCGCCTCTGCCAAAACTGATAACTCCCCGAGTTGGTAAGATCCGTAGGAATACAAGATCTCCTGCTGCAAACTCTAGGGGTCTTAGACTGCTGTCTGACCAGTGCTTTTGCCTATCCTGTGCAATCCTTAGATGATCCCGAATTTGTCTGCCTTTGTCTGCAGCCTCCATAACCATCTCTGGTCCCAACAATGGTCTCTCTCCAACATCATCCATGACTATGGTGTGTGACATCTACAACCATATAGTACCGCAAATGGGGTCATTCCAATGCTAGCATGATGACTGTTGTTGTAAGCAAACTCCACTAGATGTAGATGGTCCTCCTAAGATCATTCAAAGTCCAGCGCACAAGTTCTCAACATGTCTTCCAGTTTGTATGGTCCTCTCTGACTGTCTGTCTGTCTGAGGATGGTATGCCGTGCTGAACTTGAGGTGTGTACCAAGACTCCTCTATAGGCTCTTCCAAAAATAAGAAGTGAACCTACTATCTCTATCTAAGACAATACTAACTGGAACTCCATGGATCCTCACTATCTGTCGCATATACAGGTCTGCCAACTTCTCTGTAGTCAATCCTACTCTGAAAGAATAAAATGTGCCGACTTGGTCAATCTGTCCACTATGACCCAGATGGCATCCTTTCCACTCGGAGAGCGGGACAATCCTGAGACAAAGTCCATGGTGATATGTTCCCATTTTTATTCAGGAATAGGCAAAGGCTGCAACAATCCTTCCGATCTCTGTCGTTCTGCCTTTACCTGCTGACAGACTAGGCATCTAGAAAGGAATCTGGCCACTTCTCGTTTCATTCCATACCACCAGACGATCTCTCGAAGGTCTTTGTACATCTTAGTGGATCCCGGATGCATAGAATACTGTGACTGATGAGCCTCCTACATAATCTCCTCTCTCAAGCTTCCTTTGGGCACACACAACTAAGTATCGTACCTCAAAGTACCATCTTCTGTAATGGTAAAATCATTAGTAGTCCCGCTCGGACCTGCTCCCGGATACATCGAAGTCCCTCATCAAAAACTGGGTCACCTTAACCTTCTCTATCAATCCAAACTTTATCTGTATGCTCATGAGCTGTCCTTCAATCCCTGGTATAACAATCTCTATCCCCAAGCTCTCCAAGTCCTCAAGAAGATGTCTGTCCATAGTCAGAATCATAGCCATCGGATATCTGCTAAATGCATCTTCTACGACATTAGCCTTTCCTGGGTGATACTGAAGGTCAATATCGAAGTCCTTCATCAGTTCGAGCCATCTCCTCTGTCTCATGTTCAACTCCTTCTGAGTGAAGACATACTTCAGACTTTTGTGATCTGTGAATATCCACTCTCTCTCCATAAAGATAATGCTTCCACAATTTCAGGGCAAAGATGACCGCTGTAAGTTCCAAGTCATGGGTAGGATAGTTCTTCTCATGAGGTCTCAGTTTTCTTGATGCATAAGCTCTCACCCGCTTGTTCTGTTCCAAGACACAGCCCAAGCCTTTCCCTGAAGCATCACTGTATATGGTAAACCCTCCCGATCCTGATGGTAGTGCTAAAATCGGAGCCGAAGTCAATCTGTTCTTCAGTTCTTCAAATGCTGCCTGACATGCATCTGTCCAGACGAACTCCTCGTCTTTCCTGGTAAGCCTAGTCATGGGTTCTGCTATCTTGGCAAAATCCTGTACGAACTTCCTGTAGTACCCTGCTAGGCCTAGAAAACTCCTGATCTCTGCAACTGTGCTAGGCGTAGTCCATGCCTTTACTGCTTCTATCTTCTTGGGGTCCACTGTGATGCCCTCTCCTGTCACTACATGTCCCAGGAACTCAATCTTATCCAGGAAAAACTTGTTTTGAAAGCTTTTTATACAATTTTTCCTTTCTCAAAGTCTCCAGCACTATCTTCAAATGTTCCTCGTGCTCTTCCGGAGTCTTTGAATAGATCAGTATATCATCAATGAACACCACACAATTTGTCCAAATACTGGTGGAAGACCTTATTCATCAGATTCATAAACACTGTTGGGGCATTCATGAGACCAAATGGCATGACTAGAAACTCGTACTGCCCGTACCGAGTGTTGAATGCTGTCTTGGGAATGTCCTGCTCACGAACCTTCACCTGGTGGTACCCGGACCGAAGGTCTATCTTAGAGAAGTCCTTAGCTCCACTCAGTTGATCAAACAATTCATCGATCCGGGGTAAAGGATATCTGTTCTTGATAGTAATGTTGTTGAGGGCTCTGTAATCGATACACATCCTGACTGTCCCATCCTTCTTGGGCATAAACAGGACTGGTGCTCCCCAAGGTGAAGCACTCAATCGAATGAAGCCCTTCCTTCTAACTCATCAATCTGTGCCTTCATTTCCTTTGCTTCCTTGGGATTGAGACCTTGTAACAGTGCTGGAAGCGTAGCTCTGAACCTGGAACTAAGTCAATCCCGAACTCAATGTCTCTGTGGCGGTAGTCCCGGTAGATCATCGAGAAATACATCTAGAAACTCTGCTATGAGTGGATGTGGTGGTGACTTTTCTTCTATAATTGCTCCAAAGCTGACTCCATCTGGCCTCTCTGCAATGCTCCGGACTACCTCAAACGGTGTCTCTCCTGGTGGTCTGAATATGACTCTCCCCTGGTGGCAGTCTATAACTGCATAGTGCTCGCTCAACCAGTCCATCCCAAGGGTCACATCAAATCCCGAGAGTGGCATTACGAGGAGCTGGGTCTTGAATTCTCTTTCTGCTATACTAATGGGGCAATCACAAGCATCTCAAACTGGTACTATACCCCCACGGTAAGTATCCTGCAACTCCTCCTAGAATATATGGGTATGGTATGGTGTCGATACATGAACTCTAAGGAAATAAACTGTGGGATGCTCATAAATCAAATAATGCAGTGGCGGGAAAGGAATACAAGGATATACTACCTGTGATGACATCTTCCACTGGCTCTGCCTCCTCCGTAGCCATAGCAAAAGCCCTCCCCTGAGTCGACTGTCCTCCTCTGTGCTGATACTGGGCGAACCTCTGCTGCTGAGTCGGCAAGGGTGGTCCTCTTGGCGGAAGTCCAGAAGGTCCAACTGTGGTACCCTTCAGGGGTGGTCCCGCTGGTGTACGAGCGAGGGCGCACTCTCTAGCCTGATGATCAGCTGCCCTATATAGAGGCACTGCCCCAGTCTCTTCCTACACATCGGCCAAGTATGGCCCACCTTCTGACAATATCCATAAGGCTGCTGAACTGGTCGCTGTTGCTGCTGCTGTGGGGCCGTCTGAGGAGGCTGGGATGTGAAGGTCTTCGTCTGCTGGGTATTGGGACGTTTGGGTGGTCCCGAATGGCTACCTCCTCCACTGATGTCACGATCTCTCTTGGGTCGGAGACTCAGATCAATCTCTAACCTCTGAGCAACGGCGACCATCCCAGCATAAGTAGTAACTCTGTTAGCCGTGACTAAGTATCGAAGCTCGTGGCTCAAACCCTGTAGTGCCCCGTCCTTACATCTTGCCCCATTGTTCGTCCACGGGGTGCGCGAGAATGGAACACTGTCACTATCGACTCGGTCGGGACCGATAGGTCTGGATCAATCGAATCGATCGAACGGAAACGGTTGAATTAAGATCCATTCCCCGTTATGGAATGGCTTCTTCGGAACCAAGTTCCATATTCAGCGGGTTACGCCTCGAGGATAGACACTGCGGCTGAGTCGGGAGAGACCTCCCATTGCTCTGCTTTTCACGCCGCTTGCGTTGGTTTTGGCTTTGTTTTCTGAATGTATTTTTGTGAATGTTTTCGATGGTTTTCATGGCTTACGTTTCTAACTTCGCATTCGTATCAAATTTTCTTGAATAACACAGTGTTTTAATCGGTTGCTTGTGTAATTTCAGGTGATCGCGTAGGCAACGTCTAGCGTGGCCAACCAGTTTCTCGCCTCAAGTAAATACTAAGGTGAGTGGTTGACCCTTCTTCCCTCGAACCTCTTCTCTAATACATTATCGATACTAGACATGTGCTATGCTAGATGTAATGCAACGACATGAATGATATTCCGATGAACGATCACACGACGTCCCACGCACACGAACTATACAGATGCTTGTCATAATATTATCGTACTTGTAATTATCGAATCATACAGAACCATGCTAAGGAAAGACGAATCGATTAAATGAATTTCACAATAATACATAAAGATGTGCATTGAAATAATAATTAACTTATCACGGTCATGGACAACTTGTCGAAAAGGGCGATTGTTTCTTCGGACGGTATCCCGAAGCCACGAGACCGTTCCGGCCTAGGAAGAAACATGGATAGCTATGCCGGATGCATGCCACGGTAGGCAGTAGCTTTCAACGGGGCTTGCTACCTGCGCTGAAGGACCTCTGTCTACCAAGCTATATGTCCAGGATGGCTTGTCGTGCCAGTGACCTTCACGAATGCACTATATATGTTTATTATTATCAACATGACAGGGAAGAACATGGTAAGTTTACGCTACGATGGCACGCTCTGTCGGAGGGAAGATCTATCGTCGTTATGCAGTTTTGCCTTCAAATATAAAGTTTGAATTGAATAGGATGGCTAAAAACTTCACTAAACATTGGCATGTACGCTCACTTAACTTCTTCAACAAATGAGAGCACGGGACATAAATTGCCACGCACCAGCACAAAGTGTAAAGTGCTGACCCTCGCTCTCAACAGGTACTCGGAACCAGGACATCGTGCCAAGGAACTGAAGGCGACGCTCCTTCCTTTTTAAGCCTTGCTAGCACGAAGGCTAACTCTGCAACATTTTGAAGACTCGATTCAACTGTATCATGCAGCGCAGACTCTCGCCGATCCCAGGTCTTAGAGTCATTTTATTGTCATGTAAAAAGGGATATAAATGTATGGAATAACTATCTCATCGATGTCGGTTGTAAGTCCGAGAGGCCTCTTTTGTAATGGAGTCTGTAATCCAACTATTATCAATGAAAATACAAGTTTCCTTCTTTATATAAATGTGTTCAATTTCTCTGCGTACTCTTGCAAATGCTATTATTTTGGATAACCTTATGAACCGCTTTGTGCAAGCGCAACTTAGGCTTGCACGGCATCACGCCCCGAGGGACGATTATCGATTCTACCGAATCGGGGCGTGATAAACCCTGCCTGAATCTCGTAGCTTTCACGACTGGATCTCGGGCTCTACCCACTGCAAACCGACTAAGTTGTCCGAACTCTGCCGTGTACTCATCAACTGAGCGAGTCCCCTGCTCAAGAGTCTGAAACTGGCGCTCCAAAGCCTCTTGGCCACAGGGGAAAAACCTCTCCTTGAAGATTTCCACAAACTGCTCTCAAGTCAATCCAGGTACTGCAAGCTGAGGCTCGCTCCTAAACCAGGTACGTGCCAGATATGCATCTGCACATCGACTGCCTCTACTTTGGGTCCTCGAAATCCTAGATAGTCTCATCACCCTTCCATATCCTCTAGCCACTCATCGGCGTAGAGTATACCTCGATCCCAAGGAAATCTCTGGGTACCATCCTTTAAAATCTAGGATAGAATTCTCTCTGCTGGGGAGTGTAGGGAGTAGGGTATAAATGGGGGAGGCATGAGTATGGATGGGAGGCGAAATGAAATAGATAGGATCAGGTGGGTGAAAGTGGTGGTAGTAGGCTGTACTTGGAGCCTTGGTGGGTGGTAGAGGAGAATATGTGATGGATGTGGAGTGTATGACGGAGGTGGGATGTATGATGGGGTCGGTATGGTAGTCAGTGGAGGTAGAATATGAGATATCGGTGGAGCGGTAGTAGTAGTCTGGGGAAGTGGGGGAGACGGTGGTAGTAGTGGGCTAACTAATCTCTCAATGCCTTCTCATAAAATAGTGGTCTGCTCCCTCTGAACATCCAATAGACTCTGAGTCTGGGCTCTCTGGGCCTCCAACAGCCCATGGACTAGCTCATGCATCTGGGTGCCCCCTATAGAATGATGGAGTGTCGTGAAGAAGCCCTCATGACAGGTGGCACGTGGGATCGGTGTGTTCGGGGTCTACCATAGATGGAGTAGACGATCCTCTTCCGGAAGGGGCTACACTCGGAGTGCAGGCCGCAGTTGATGCTCCTTTCTCCCTTTGGCCATTTTTGAAATAGAAGGAAGAAGAAACATCAGTGACTCATGGGTGTACAGTGTGTGTTAGCAATCATAATAAGACAGAGATAGAAAATAACAGATATCATAACGGTCCTATGCTGTAATGAGTTTCCTAAGGACCTGCATGGGCCACCACAAAATATGTTACGTCCCGCTCCCGAATAATCGGGTACAGGTCGATACATGCCCGGCCTATACTGTCGTTGACAGCGGTAGTGAGACGTCTAGTCATCAATAGTAAGCACTAATCTCATCACAACATCTAACCTCAAAATCTATACTAACTATCACAGCAATCCAATATCCAGCAGTTATTACAGCCTTTACATGAATGACCGGGTACAAAGTCGGTAATGAAAGATAAGGCTAACACTAGGCCTGCTATATCAATACAACCAATCAAAGAACATCCCATACATCAGTCTAACTACATCTCGAGAATATAGTCCCATCCCTCAGTAGCATCAGGGGTGTGCTCTACTGCTGGGCCATCCATCTGTAATCCATAACAGTCTAAAAGATCACCTGTAAACAACAGTCTAATCAGGATGGAGCAAAGCACAATATACACAATAAAACCTACCATAGAAGATCAATGGAATAATATAGCGAATAGAACTGAAAGATAAAGAAACAATGTGAATGTAAGGTATGCACTAACTATGTGTTCATGTGCAATTGGACGTTATCAACATGTGGACTAATATGTAATCATGCATAGAGATATGCAATCAGTCAATCAATAATCAGGCATGTCTGTCACCCCAGTTTCAAGAACAGGAATATTTTGTCATTTTTTATTTTGAAATTTTTGATTTTATTTTATTATTTATATATTGTTTTGGGGTTATTTGAGTCGGGTTCGAATTTCAACTCAATCCGACTTGTATCGGGGACCCGGGGTAGCTTTGACTCTAGTGGAACCCACTTATTAGTTAGACATGGCCCACACATAACAATATTTTAGTTAGTATGTTAGACTAATTATTTATGACTAGGTTTTGTTAATTAGAGATTTAAAACTAGACTAATTTAGCCTCAACCTAAAACCTATTTTAATTAAATCAATTAGAGATAGATGGAGGGCATTTAGACATTAGCTAATAGGGACAAAACCCCCCATAGGGCCGGCCACAATAGGGATAGGGGGTGGGTCACTTCATTTCATTTCTATCCATAAATTTCTCTCTCTTGTTCTTCTCCAAATTTTAAGAGCAACCACCATTGATTTCATCTCCAAATCAATCTATTCTTCCACCAAATCTTTTCATTCTTCTTACTCCATAAAAAAGAGGGTGTAGCCAAGTTTGGAAGGATTGGCTTTGGTTCGTGTCCATTGGAGGTCTACGCGTCGGTGTCGTATCGGGAGGAGTTTCCTTAGATTCGATCAACCGGGAGGTATAATCTCTTCTCTATTTTATCCCTACATGCATTTAGGATTCATTTGAACCCATAGGAATGACCCCCATGGTTGTGTCTCTATTTATGTCCTTTCGTATCCATTTAGAGCCATTAGGAGTATCCTAGTTGTATTTGTATCCATGTGGGAAACCCCAATATTGGACACTTGTGTTTAAATAATTTAATACAGTTTTAATATTAGATTTTTATATGTTAGAGATGTGTTATGCTTGTCATTACATTTTTCTCCATGTTTCATAATATATATACAAGTATTTTTATTATTGATGTATATATATAGATATATTATATATAATATATAGATTATATATATATCTATATATATATATATATATATATTATATAAATTAATGGGGGAAGCTGGGTCGGGTCGGCGTCCCCTTGCTCGCCACCCCCTCCCCCTTTTCCTCGTGGTCGGCCTCCCCGTGCGGCCGCGTTCCTTGGCCCAGCCGCGCCGCCGGGCATTTTCTTCCGAGGTGGCCTGCTCCCTACGCCTTCGCCGGAGGATCGAGCCCCCGTGGAGGCCAGCTCCCCATTTTCCTGTAGGGAGTCCCCCTCCCCTCGCCGGTGCGCCCGTCGGCCGTCTTCCCCCTTGTTCCCACCCTCTCCCCCTCGGCGCCGCCGTCGTTCTAGGCGGCCCGGCGCTCTCGGGTTCTGCGACGGGAGTCCGCCCCCACTCCCTCCGCCCTTGAAGGCTCCCCGGCTTCCCCCTCCTGGGACTTCAGCCGGCGTCGAGCTTGGCTCCGCCGGGCTCCCTCCCTCCTTCCCGGCGGCCACCCCCCGCTGCCACTCCTCCGGGACACCCCTGTCGGCGGCCTTCGCCTCTTCATCGCGCCCCCCCCCCCCCCCCGCGCTCCTCTCCTGCAGTGGCCCCCTCCTCTCCCCTAGTCGCTCCGACCCCCGGCGGCCTGGACGCCCAGCCTTCGTCGCTAGCTCAGCGAGATTTCCTCTCCCTCCTCCGCCTTCGGCCCCCCCTGGCGGTCCCCGGCGCCCTCGCTCTCCCCTCGTCGGTGCAGCTCTCTCCCTCGTGGGCTCTCGTAGCGACGCTGCCGCCCGGCTCGCTCTCTGGTGCGGTCTACCTCTCCCCTGCGGCGTCGTCACCTCCCCCCATCCCTCCGTTGGCCTCTGTGGAGTCGACACCCTCTGGCCTGCCGCTCCCTCCGCCGCCCCCGTCCCATCCCCCTCCCTTTCATTCACTTCTCCAGGTAGCTGTCCTCGTCTCCTCCCGGCGGCCCCTGCCTCTCGCTCGCCGGCCACGCCTTTCTCCCCTCTCGTCCCCCCGACCCCGTCTCCCTAGTCCTCCCCCTCCCGGCGGGATGGCCTCCCTCGCCGAAGCCCTCGTCTCGTCGGCGTGCCCGCCCTCTTCTGCTGCCTCCGACGACTCCCCCAGTGCCCCCTCCGTGCTGGCCTCCGCCGGGCAGGTGCCTCTTCGGGCTGTTCGTCTCGCGGGCCTCCCTCCCCGTCCGCGCCCAGCCTGCCAGTCTCCTACACCGGTGCGCCTCCGTCCTCGTTCCGTGCTCCTGGGTGGGGTTCCTGAGGCGACCTCGTACAGCGCGCCCGGGTGGGGCCCTCGGGCTGCGCCTGACGCCGCACGCTGTTCCCTTGCTTCGGGCCGCGCACCTTTCATTGGGCCGCGCACCCGGGGCACAGCTGTCCCCTTTTTCCCGCCTCTGGTTTTGGTGTAGTTTGATCTTTGGTTTTCATTTTTTCAGAATCTTTAGGCATTGCGCCACACAGGTTCAAAATTTCGAAATTTCGAAATTTCGAATTCAACCTTTATATTTTCTACCTAGTTATCGGGAGCCTTTTGTGTTTTTCTTGGCCCGCACCTGTTGTTCGCTCTTCGTGAGCCATTTTCCTTATTCAATAAAATGTCTCCTTAAAATATATATATATATATATAATATAATATTATAATATATATATATCATATATATATATATATATAAGAGATTGATAAGCAATAAGCGAAAGCAGCGATAAGCAGTGAAAAGCAGCAGCAGCTGCGGCACGCAGCAGCAGCAGAAAGCAGCAGCACCAGCTTTTGCAAGTAGCAGCATAAGCAGTGAGCGTAAGCAGCAGCATAAGCAGTGCAATAAGCAGCAGCTTTTCAGCAGCAGCTTATTGACAGCTTATTAAGCTTTTAAGCCTTTAGTTTTAATCCGTTTAATCCCCAGTTTCCTTTAGAATTATCCCCCTTCCATTTAGCCATCCCTATATATAGTTAGCCCTTATTAGATAGAGTTTGCTACCAAGTTGTTAGGTATTTGTTAGTTAGGACTTGTTAGTAGATGTTAGCTTATAAGTTAGTATAAGTTAGGGTACGAGATGTTAGATTTGAGAGTTTTGGACCTAGTAGGGTGTGTTTAGTGAGTGTACTAGATAAGTTAGTATCCAAATAGAGCTAATATGGTTGGATAGTGTTAGGAAAGTGATATCTCAAGATACCATAGGGTGTCTCATGATACTTAAGGTAATTTTGAGATAACCAACATGACCATAAGATGGACTAGATGTCTAGGAAACCCAGATTTCTTGGTAGATAAACCTTATATAGGATAGTATCTAGCTACCCTAAGGAGCTTAGGCTAGTATATTAAGGATTAGCGAGATTTCCTTTGTAATGGGCGAGGTATCGGGAATACCTTGTAAAGGGTAAATGTTAGGATAGTGGGTAATATAAGGTATTGGGTTTCGATTGCTAGATGGGGTTAGAAATAGGTTGTCTTGGTAGGTAATGACTAGATGAGAGTAGTTTAGGCTAGTCTTGACCCCGTTGACCAAGAGTTGACTTTTGACCGAAAGTCAATTTCAAGTCAACGCTTGACCTAGAATCGACCCAAAACCAAACCAGAGTCGCTAGTTGACTGAAAGTCAACTATTAGTCAATATTTGACTAGTTGACCTAGGATTGACCCAGGGTTGACTCAGTGTTGACCAGAGTTGACCAAAGTTGACTTTTTGACCAAAAGTCAACTATAAGTCAACCCTTGACCCAGATTGACCTTGTTTGACTTGGATTGACTTCCTGTGACCTTGTTTGACCTTGGTTGTCCTAGTGTGACTAGTTTGGCTCAGTATGACCTAGTTTAGTTGGTGTGACTTAGTTGACCTAGTTTTGACTTAGACTGCATATCATGACTAGATTAGCTTTCTTTTCTTATTAAACCCTGTTGACTCATGGTATCTCATCTTTAGGTCTATGATTACTCTGAGCATCTGTTCACCTTATCAGCTCAGGACCACAGGCGAGTATATTTACTGATAGTTTTTATTATCTTGATATCTGCTATATCCGATTCAGTTGTAGTGTCTTACTCGATTTCCAGTCACGATAGTTCATGGACTAGATATGTTGGACATGACATGAGATGTATTCTTGGACTTTTTGGTATATTGGTACATGATATTTCTTATTTCCTGTACTGTATAGACATCGATATGGGAGTGGGCTGGTCCCCTGCTTTTGAATCCCGTGTCGTGACGTATCATGTCCAGATCCATTATACTATTCGGGGGTGGAGAATATTAGGGGCTATGTGATCAAAGCCTCATGTCACTATATTCATGTGCTTGAGCCACTCTCACCTCACGTAGGGTGTAGCGAGATCTTATTCATGTGCTCATTATCCAGGTTGGCCGGTATGACCCTTTCTAGATTTTATGTGATTGTCGGGCCAAGTGGATAGCCTGTCCTGTAACATTTCCTAAGCCGATCACATAACGCTCTAATAATTCAAGTCATATTTTTATATTTATTTATCATAGGAGGCTAAGTTCTATTCGGGAGAAGGGTTATAACCACGGTCCTTGTTTGGTTTAAGGGTTGTAACTCGGCTTCCGAATAGTTCCCAATCATATATATATATATATATATATATATATATATATATATATATATATATATATATATATATATATATTGTCGTCCTATTCAGTACTCTATTTTGTTATATATTTCTGTTGATTTGTCTCGTATTTTACATATTCTACATGCTCTTATGCTATACTTTGATTGGAGGCTAGGTTCTGTTCGGGAGAAGGGTTACAACCCCGGTCCTTGTTTGGTTACGGGTTGTAGCTCGGCTTTCGAATGGCTCCAAGTCATCCCATATCTTTGCTTATATTTCATTATAGTTTCTTATAGAATTTGTCAATTCATATGGAACTGCTGTTAGTGTTTGTACTTGCTCATTTTCATGACAGAATACCGTTAACATATTACAGATATTTCTGAGGCAGGTGCTCGACCTACTTTGGGGTCGAGACAGATGGAGACTTAGGCCAGGACTGTGGCCTGTTAGTTGAGCCACTAGACTTTGCATACCCAGAGTAGTGTAGTTTAGTTAGGTTTGCCTGGACTGCGATCCAGCTTTTGTTTTAGACTGTAGTAGCATATATTATATTTTTGACTCTGTGATGTTATTGTTTCTCTCTAGCTGTGTTGGATGATTAACTCATTTCCTGTTTTCACATCTATCATATTTTTTTTCCGTGCTATCTACCTTAGTTTATCTTGTGATTGAGAGTGTATTTGCTATGTCACCTCTTCGGAGTGTATACTGTACATGTACCTTATACTGTTTAGTTGTCGTATTTATAGACGACCTATACAGAGTTCTACCGCCGATTCTGCGGCGTAGGCTGGACGTAACCACGTACCGTGCCCCTAATCAGGGTGCGGGTAGTGACACGTTTTTATGGTAGCCCATGCAGGTCAGTATCGCAATTAGTGCGATCTCGTAATGGTGCTCGACTTAGAGTACTAATTACGAGCCTGCGACTAGGACATAGGATCTAGAATATGATAGGAGTTACTCAATCACATTTTAGGAAAAAAATTCTGATATTTTGATTACCATGACAACTCTTCTTGCATTTGAATTCAATTGTCCTCCTTGATATCATATTGCTTGTTCAATTCGTCTTCAGGATGACAGTGACTCGTTCTCAGGCAGCAGGGCTAGTGCTGTTCCAGAGAGGTCCGATCCAGTAGGACTCCACCGGCTACGGGAGTAGCAGTTGAGAGAGCAGCAGCTCAGTTCCTACCCTTCAGGCGGGAGTAGCAGCGACAGTTCCAGAGGTCTTCCACCTCCAGCAGCGGGACCGTCTATAGTCATTCCTGAGACTCTTCCTCCGCAGCCTCCACTACCGACTGATGCACAGCAGATGATGCCCTTCTACAGCAGATGTTGCAGACCAGAAGGCCCAGGCCGAGGCACAACACCGCCAGACAGAGGTGTTACGGCCGAGCATGGAGAACTCCCACCAGCTGCGGGATGGCAAGCAGTTGTCAGACTCGTACCCGCCTTTGGACGCGTGCTCGTGAGAAGCTAGCTACGTATCGAGCGGACTCCAGCCCGAATCGAGTACGTATAAGCTGTCCAGAATAGGGTATCATGTCTAATCTAAACTATATCTCAATCCACAGGTATCATAAAATAAGAACGAACAATTATGGGTATGGTCTGCAGCCCATTAACATATTGTCCGATTAGACTCAAGAATGTATGAGTCTATAAAATAAGCAGAATATAACTGATACGGAATATAAAGCACGAGAAGATAATAAAGAAATATCACAAGCAAATACCTGTATATACATCACAATTCTCTACCATCCGCTCTGTAACTAACTCCATATAGTCGCTAAATTTGAAGAGATCATCAGGTCCTCAGAGGACTAGCAAGATACATAAAAACATGCCTATCTAACAGTTTAATCATGCAATAATATAAACAAGGTATAAACAGGAACTAGACATGAGACTGACATGTGGCTACTGACAGGTATCTATGACACGGATACAGGAACAACTATGCATAACTGAACTCCTGGAAGATCAATGGAATACCAACCCTCGCCCTGAATGTGGACTCGCAGGTCAGTTTCAAGACAAGTCACCCTTGCCCCATGTGTGGACTCGCAGTGCAAACAGAAACCTCGCCCCGGTGTGTGGACTCGCAGGTTGTAGAAAAGACAAAAGGAATAGCAGTTCACTCACACATACTTGCAACAGACTCAGTCAAGATACAGGTGAAGACATTGTACAACTCAGTCATGACACAGGTAAGGAAAACTCTAGCATGATCCATGACGTAAACAAACTGTAAACTACACTATCAAGTCATGAAATACTGATATACAAGCAAGACAATAAACTGGTAAATACAGTATATATAAATCTATAACAACTAAGGTAACTAAAGATAACATACTACAGCAGGTGTACTATAATCATGAAAATAAACTGTAGAGGGAGGCAAGGTATACTTGCCTGGTGGCTGCACGAAGAGCCTACAATAAACCGTCAACCGGTAAGCCAATAAGTCCAAATCCCACAACTGTCTCCGAAAGCTGAAACAAACATTGTCAACATTCTCAGAAAGTTAAATTAGCTAGGATTGTCTGTCCTTAAGTCCAATTCTGGACAAAGGGTCAAAACGAATTTGGACAAAAACGATGTCTGCCGTTGGACCGCTTTGCACCAAAAAGTATGCCAGAGTCAATGGTCTCTAAATAACATCCAGTTTTCCAAATGAGGGTAATTTTAAAATTTTGTAATTATAATTATTATTTATTAATAATTATTTTATATTATGATTTTGGTAATTTTTAATCATTTTTAAACTATGACTTGTGATTTTAACATTTTCTATTGTTTGGTTTTAATTTCGAGAAATTTGTCACCCTCCAGTTTTCAGAAATAGGAGTATTATTATTTTACATTTTTGAAATTTTTTAAAATTTATTTTATTTTATGATATTGTTTGGGGTTATTTGGTCGGGTTCGAATTTCAACTCAATCCGATTGAAACGGGGACCGGGGGTAGTTTTGACTTAGTGGGATCACACACAGTTAGGCATGGCCCACATATAATTTTAGTCCAATGATAGAAATATTTTAGTTAGATGTTAGACTATTATTATGGATAAGGTTAGTGTGATTAGGACTTTAGAATGACTAATTTAGCCCCAACCAATTAGCCCTTTCCTAATACTCATAGAATGGTTAGTGGGGGCATTTGGAACTTACCATATAGGACAAATAGCCCATATGGCCAGCCATTTGGGAGAGGATAGGCTCAAGTTCATTTCATTATTCTCATCCACACTCTCTCTCTTGTTCTTCCCCAAATTTCTAAAGAGCAATCCCTAGCAATTTCTTCACCAAAAACTTCCATTTCACCACCAAATCTTCTTCTTTCCTTCCCATTCTAGCAAGAGGAAGCTACCCAAGTTTGGAAGGATTCGGAGCTCGTTCGTGTCCTTTGGAATCTCACGTGTCGGTGTCGCTCCGGGAAGGCTTTTCTTCGATTCGATCTACCGGGAGGTATAAATTCCCTCTCCTTTTCATTTCTCATGCATATATGTCTATTTTGAACCATAGGAATGACCCCATGGTTGTATCTCCATTTGTGTCCATTCGTGTCCATTGGAGGTATAGGAGTGTCCTTTGGTTGTGGTTGTGTCCATGTGGGAAATCCCAAATTTGGACATACTATGTGTTGTTGTTATGTATGAATGAATTATACATATTTAATCTCATATTTTTGTATTGGAGATGTGTTCTATAGTGTCATATATATATATTAGTGTAGAGAGTGAGTTCTTGATATATGATGTATATACTGTGTTCTTTTGTCTCAAACTACCCAATCTGTCATGATTTTATCCACGTTTTTAATTTTAGCCTAACTTAGAAATGTCATAACTTCTAGCTCAAAGCTCGGTTAATCTCTCGTTTTTTTTAAAAGAAGCGTATTGAAGTTAGCTTTCCAAAAACATGTATTAATAGGCTAATTCTTTCTGTAACTTTCTGGAGAATTATTTGAGTGGTCAGCTGTACGAAAGACAAACGCGTTCTCGGTGTTTTCACGATTTCGGGAGTTTCCGGAAATGAAAACGCGATCCGTTTGAAGTTTCGGAAAGCTAAACATAGATCTATAACATACTTAATCCTAGATTTTAATTCAGGGAGATGGTACAGTATTGATTATTGTAGGAGTTACTATTCGGCATATGCATTTTGTGCACCCTTGTGTGTAATATAATATTCTATTTGATTTTAACCCATGTTAATGTATATACATATAATTAAATAGAGAATGCAAGCATGAGTAAATGGTTAAATAAATGATGTATGAGGTGTAAGTATCCTATCTAATGTAAGCATGATAAGTATGGCTTGTAATGAATATGTAGTTCCATAGTAGTAATATATGTAAGCAATGCATAAATGCATGAATGAAAGAATGATATACAATCATGCATGAAAGTATATAGAAATGCTAGATATAAAGCAGTAGGTATAGTAATGATAGATATGATGCATATGTAAAATATTGTAAATGCAATATCGATTTTATATGTAGACATAGAACCAATGCATGAGCTGTATGCATATGGAATGTTGGCTTAATGGCAGATTTCAGATAACATGGTTCATTTATGTGGTTAGTTACAACAGTTTATGGAATAGCTCACTTTAGTTTATATGTAAATGTGGAACTAAAACTGAGAATGAACTTCACCCTCTGAGCAAGGACACCCCACTCTATATCAACCACCATGCCATGTAACCCTTCTCTAAATGATTGCTATAATATATAGATTTATGTAAAGTATAGATGCATGTTAGTTATAACTTAAATAGTCTCTACTCTAATGTATATAGATGTATACTTGTAGCCATGCATGTTAAGATAAAGTATGTGTAATGAAGATGAGTTAGTTTTGTGCCCATGTGTAGTGTAACTCATAACTAGTAAGTTTTCTTTTCATGTACACATCCAAGTTCACACACACATCGCTACATGTTAGTTCCTCCTCTCTTTATATATATATATATATATATATATATATATATATATATTATATATAATATTATATCTATATATAAATGTGAATACATATCTGAATGTGCCTTGATGTGTGGCTTGTGTTTGGGTGTATACCTATGATTGGTGTGTGATTGCTAGGCTAGGCTGGTTAGGTCTAGTGAGACTTATTAGACTTGTTGGGCTAGGACTGACCTAGTTTGACTAGTCTAGTTGACTAGAGTTGACCGAGAGTGACTTGGTCTAGTTTTGACCTAGACAGCATGCAGATGCATGTACATGTCTATATCACCCTCTGTATACATCTTGACTTGTGTTGCTCTAACTAAGTCAGGTACCTCATCTCGGACAGTACATTTACTTCAGATATTCAGATATGAGGCGAGTACATTCTCATGACCGTTTCATACTTGTCTGGATTATATTCTTGCTCTAGATTGCTGTACTTGATGCTGACCGATCATTATCACGGATTGGTACTATACGGATCTTCTTCTGAGATGTTATCTCCTAATTCACTAATACATAATGTTGATGTGCGTTCACTTACATATTGTATTTATTGAATACCCTTATCATTGTACACTCATGTGCATATTGTACTCTCATTGTCACATTGAGCCATTGTATAAGCCATTGTACAAGCCATTGTACAAGCCATTGTATAAGGTAACCGTAACTGAATTGGATCCTGTGTATTGATTGGGGAGGGAGAGTAGAAGTGGTTAGTTATCAATCCTATTGTATAAAAATTTTTATATGTCCATTGTACACTCACGTACAAAGGAGTCCCATTTTATTGTAAACCTAACCCGTTTACATAACCATATTGTATCTAATACAGTAGGCTTACATTCTTACTTATCATATATAGATATTTCCCATTATCAAATCTTTGCTGTTTCATATACATTCTTCTTTCAGCGTTTCATGTATCTTACTCTATTCTGCTTTATATTTTCTAATGATAGAATGCGTGAGATATTTTGTGCTCGCTCCGTCCTGACTGGACCTGTTGAAAATTTACAAAGGATGATGAGGAACCCTGTACCTTACTGGAGCTTGCCTAGTTGACACTCGCGACCTGGACCCCTGGGGAGGTTCAGACAGCTGCTCAGGGATGATACCTTATATAGTGTAGATAGCTTAGACTGTTCCTTCTTTTCATGCTTAGCTGTTGTCTTTATATTCAGAGTTTGTATATTTTAGAGTTGATGAGACTTGTATTTCTTTTCTGTTGTACCTCAGTTGAGGATTTCTTATCTATTTCATCGTGCTACTTCTACCTTAGATTGTGATTGAGGTTGTACCTCTGTGTTGGCCTCCTTATGGAGAGTATTCATATTATGCTAGCTATAGTCATGACCTAGAACAGCGGTTCTACCGCCGACACTGCGGCGTAGGCTGGGCGTTGTTACGTTCTCGTACCCTCACAGTGGGGCGGGGCGTGACACTAAAGCCGTCAAACTATATATCAACATGTCCGATTTCGAGATGAACCCAATTGTATCTCCAAAGTTGGATTCCGCGGGCCGTACACAAAATCGCCCGTTGAA
>JANAVB010017102.1:0-19941 GCA_029216955.1 Iris pallida
CACAAAGAAGGGTTGATACAACTTTATTTATCAAAACATCAGTTGACAGTATTTTACTTATGCAAATTTATGTTGATGACATAATTTTCGGTTCTACTAACGAAAACTTTGTCAAAATTTTGCTAAGTATATACAGAGTGAGTTTGAGATGAGTATGATGGAAAAGCTCAACTACTTCCTAGGACTTTAGATCAAACAACACTCGCAGGAAACCTTAATCATTCAAGCCAATTATACGAAGGACTTACTAAAGAAGTATGACTTCGACAACGTAAAGCCTATTGGCATGCTAATGGCTATATCAACCCGATTTGATATTGGTGAAAGTGGCAAACTAGTCGACCAACATAAGTATCAAGGTATGATTAGTAGTTTACTTTATTTAACTACTAGTGGCTCTAATATTATGTTTAATGTTTGCATCTGTGCACGATATCAAGCTAACCCTAAGGAATCACACATATGCATAGTTAAGCGTATCTTTTGATACCTTAAAGGAACTTCTACTATCGGCTTATGGTATCCCAAAATTATATCGTTTGACCTAATCGGTTATTCAGACACTGATTTTGCTGGATGCAAAGTAGATCATAAAAGTACCAGCAGTACGTGTTATTTTCTAGGTAAACCTTTATTCTCTTGGTTTAGAAAGAAACAAATTTTGTAGCATTATCAACAACTAAGGCTGAGTATATCGTCGAAGGATGTTGTTGTGCTCAAATTTTGTAGATGAAGCAAACCTTAAAAGACTATAATTTGCAATACACTAAGATTACCATATATTGTGACAACACTAGCACTATTAATCTGACAAAGAACCAGGTATGTCATTCAAGCACTAAGCAAATAGAAATACGTCACCACTTTTTGCGTGATCACCAACAACACGGGGATATCATTCTAGAGTTCATTGACATAAATCATCAACTGGCAGATATTTTTACAAAATTACTAGCCGAATATCGTTTTAACTATCTACGTCGAGAGTTAGGCATACTTGAATTTTTAGAGCCATAATGGGTTATGTTTAATAAAAATACTTAAAACTTAAAATTCAGTAATTTATTAATTAAAATTATTTTGGGTACTAGCCGAAAGGGTCCTTCTATCAAAAGGCGTAAAAGCCTAAGCGACACGGTGCCAAGTGTCTTCGGACTACCGCTAGCTGGGATGTGGCCCCTATAGCTAACCCAAGGTAATGAATATTAATTAATCAATGAATTACAATTTTATATGTTATTTTTATCATTTATATTCAAATATTACCTAAAAATCAAGTGGCCAAACTCGGACCAAGTTCTGACCGAGTTTGGGTCGAACTCTGTAGGGACATGTTATATATCAGAATTCAAAATAGTAGACCGTTCCTCATACTTCTTCTTCTTCCTCCTAAAGAATAGTCACCCCCAAACTCCGAAACCCTAACCCTAGATCCTAGAAATCCACTTCTAAGGTATTCAAATCCAAAATTTCTCGGATCTAAGGCTCTTTGAAGGCATTCTCTTCTGACCTTGATCAATTTTGAGGTATATCTATCACTTTTCTTTCTCAATTTCGTAATGGCTTCTAAAATCTTTAATAGAAAAAACTAGGGACACTGTCTCATCTTCCACGTCTGAATATGAACCCGTCAATTTGTTCAGTCCTACTTGTCCTAATGACGATGAGGATTATGATCCAAATTTATTTGTATCATCCGAATGATCTACCCATTTGTTTGATCACTTTCAATATTGGGAAATTTGTCCGAGTAAAACGATAAATTTTACCATTTTCTTAAAGTATCTACCTATTTTTGAAAACCTAGGACTTCGTAAATTTTTAATATTTTCTAATCCTATTCACGATAATGCAGTTCGTATGTTTTTGCAACATGTAAGATGCAGACGGCTGTATCCATTCCTCTACCAGCGGGAAGAAATTTGAGTTTAACTCTGACAACTTGAGCGAATATTTTGAAATGTCGAACAACGGTGATGCTCTTATTGACATTGTTAAAGTCCAATTTCCTGATGGCATGACACTTGAGTCCTTCAAGGTCGCGTTGTGTCACCCGGATTCGGTTCCTCAAAAACGATTGTACGCACGTAACCTTAACTAACATTTTTATGAGCTACATCGTAATATTATTTCATGACTTCTATCCAAGACAGGATCTACTGATGAGATCACGTACTTGGAACTATCTACGATGTATCACATCCACTTTGGGATCTCTTTTTCTTTTTCCAAGACTATGCTATCTTTTATGATCAACTGTCGGAGGGCAGGCCGTAACCTCCTCTATCCTATGCATCTGATGGTAATCTTCCAAAAATTTGATATCTCTTTAGAGTCTTGTCACATTTCAAGAATGCCTTCAGAGCTTCTTAGGTCTAGGAAGTTCCTACACCTTCCTGGTAATATTCCAAATTTTTCACAAATATTCCAAAGCACATAGGAAAGAGTTGGCCAGTTACAGTAACCTAATATCCAATCCTGACGACCGATCATAGCACAAATATTCCAAATTTTTCACAAATATTCCAAAGCACATAGGAAAGAGTTGGCCAGTTACAGTAACCTAATATCCAATCCTGACGACCGATTATAGCACAAATATTCCAAAATTTTACAAATATTCCAAAACACATAGGAAAATCGACTTTGGCCTCAACAAAGACCACAAGTCAGACGATGAATCCTCACAGCCAGGGATGATAGTTGCGTTGAGACATGTACCATTCTATCAGCCACTTTGCATACGAAGGCTCAATCTGGTTGAGGTCTTCTGTAGGGATAGGAGGGTCGGTCCCGATGCTACTACTCTCTGACGGTGGCTCCTCCTTAGCTTCAAGCTTGGGAGCAATCTCTTCCCTGATGGTCATCGGTTCTTTCTTGACCTCGACCTTTGGTAACACCTTCTCCTTAACAGTCACCGGCTCTTGTTTGACGACGGAGACTTCCTCCGTGTCGACCTCCAAGGGTTTCTTGCCTCGACCCCTTCCTCGACTAGCAGCACCACCTCGACGAGTCCTAGGAGCCATCTTTCTGACAACAGAAATTTTCATATAGGGTAAAGAAATTTACTCAAGTTATAAAAGTTGTGACGTTGGTTTTTTGCGTTCATCATCATTAGAGGGAGCAGCACTGGAAAAGTTGTGACGTTGGTAGCATGAGAGAGTAAAAATCTGTATCACAAGACTAACAGAATTACTATGTAATCATGTACTCACCAATAATCGGATGTAACTGGAGTCGTTGGGCCTATCGTGCAGTAATTTGTGGATCCGCTGGTATAGGCCAGATGTACTTAGTATCTAGTGTATCAGATTAGTATCGGTCTATCGGTTTGGTATATGACGTATCATATTGGTATTGGCCTTAACAAATTGGTATCGTCCTATATCCGATATGTACATGTATCGGCCGAATAGCTAGGATTCATATTGGTCTTATCGATTTGGTATCGGTCATATCCGATAGGTATCGGCCGTGTTGGATTAGGATAGACTATTTCGGATTAGTATCGTGGAAGGTTTAGTAACAACTGTACTTGGATTTCTCTCTTCTCGAGCTAGAATACCATTGCAAGAGAATCACCAGATCGTAATTGATCAGTTACAGTAACATACATACTTCCTTTTCCATCAGAAAAAGCGAGATTGAAAAGGAAGTATGTATGTTCTGTAACTGGCCATCTACGCTCTCGTGACTCTATTGCAATGGTAATCTAGCTCTAGAAGAGAGAAATCCAAGTACAGTTGTTACTAAACCTTCCACGATACTAATCCGAAATAGTCTATACTAATCCAACACGGCCGATACCTATCGGATATGACCGATACCAAATCGATAAGGCCAATATGACTTAATGGCTATACGGCCGATACATATCGGATAGGACAATACCAATTCGCTAAGACCAATACCAACCGATACGGTCCATACCAAAACGATAGATCGATACTAATCCGACACGGTCAATACTTATAAGTACCTACGGTCCAGGAGGTTGATCTGCTAGTACATCCATGTACGAACAACGAAGTAACGATCCATTTCAATTTGGATGTGAAAATCTGTATCGTAAGACAAACTAAACATAATCAGTTCTATTTCACATGCTTAATTGCCAAGTATGGGAACGAATAGCTCAGAACACAACCCAAAATTTATTCTAGCATACATTAGTGTGAATCATCTACGTTCTATACATATAGTGTAGTATATGTTCTTATCGTATCAAGTATCTGAAGGATGTAACAGAATCAAGATGAACTCACATAATGTTTACAGTCTTGGTCTCAACTGTCTTCGATTCTATGATCCCATGTCTTAGGTTAAATAAATCACTAACCTCATCACGGTGAGTCTTGGTGTAGCACTCAAATGTGGGGCACCCGTAAATTTGCCGAGGTTTTAAATCATCGACATTGAGATTTAAACCCTCACGTAGCCTTTCTGCTTCACTTCTAGGGTCGAGCAGCATCTTCTTGCAAGCTTCGGTCTCCAGATACTTAGTGTCAAGATTCTGGACGCTTTCGTAGAGCATGTCAACGCATCCTAGCGTCAATTTACTCGGCAGTAAATTGACGCTAGGATGCGTTGACATGCTCTACGAAAGCATCCAGAATCTTGACACTAAGTATCTGGAGACCGAAGCTTGCAAGAAGATGCTGATCGACCCTAGAAGTGAAGCAGAAAGGCTACGTGAGGGTTTAAATCTCAATGTCGATGATTTAAAACCTCAGCAAATTTACGGGTGCCCCATATTTGAGTGCTACACCAAGACTCACCGTCTGTATAGTTCGGTTATTGGCGCTCGATGTCCCTGTGGTAAGGCAATGGATGAGGATATTGCATGGGAGGGGGTTGCATGGAGGCAACAAGGATGGCGTGTTTGTGAAAGGAGGGAAAAGATACATAATCACAGACGATTTGCATGTAAGGCCATTCTATTCCATGGAGTCTGCGTTGTCTATTTTCCGAAAGCATAGGATCATAGAATCGAAGATAGTTGAGACCAAGACTGTAAACATTGGCCGCGATGAGGTTAGTGATTTATGTAACCAAATGCAGTAATCTTGTAATTTAAAGTTGGAAGAACATGCAAGTAGCCTTATAGTTGCTGCCTCACCAGTCGAATGACTTAATTGCCAAGTATCGGAACGAATGGCTCAGAACACAACCCAAGATTCATTCTAGCATACATTAGTGAGTTCATCTTGATTCTGTTACGTCCTTCAGATACTATATACGATAAGAACATAGATGATTCACACTAATGTATGCTAGAATGAATCTTGGCTTGTGTTCTGAGCCATCCGTTCTGATCAAGCATCTTCCTTCTCCTCTCCTCCACCATGGCTCTGAACCAATCTGCTCCTCCCTACTTCCCTTCTTTTTATTTGACTCTCTCAGCCACATATGACATCCAGCTCAAGTGTAGAGTCGGGAGAGAAGAAGTGGGCAGGAAGAGGAGGGGAAAGCAGCACAGCCGACAGCATGACCCGGAGGAAGTACAGAGGTTCTCCTACGGCTGTTGAAGAAAACCTCTGTACTTCCTCCGGGTCATGCCGCCGGCTGTGCTGCTTCCCCCTCCTCTTCCTGCCCACTTCTTCTCCCCCGACTCTACACTTGAGCTGGATATCATATGTGGCTGAGAGAGTCAAATAAAAAGAAGGGAAGTAGGGAGGAGCAGATTGGTTTAGAGCCATGGTGGAGGAGAGGAGAAGGAAGATGCTTGATCATAACGGATGGCTCAGAACACAAGCCAAGATTCATTCTAGCATACATTAGTGTGAATCATCTATGTTCTTATCGTATATAGTATCTGAAGGACGTAACAGAATCAAGATGAACTCACTAATGTAATACTAAGACATTATCTACTACTATATAAGATATAGTGATAGGTTGTCGTATCATCATTGCCGAGGGATGAGGGTCGGAGGACAGGCAACTTTATCTACGGCTACATAGTTTCTGCCTCGCCAGTCGAATGGCTGCAGGGACTATGTCCTGATCATCATGTCGTACCGTAGACTAATGCAAATGGAGCACTTTTCCTGTTCACAAAAATATGCATAAACCAAACCAATATATAATGCACACCAATTATCCAAGAATCACATAGACCAAATATGCACATACGAATTTAATGTACGCCAATTATCCAAAAATCATATAGACCAAACCAAATTAATATAAAATAGACATCAATTATCCTGAAGAGTAACCTAATATCCGTCGTTATAATTCGATTTATCTTCAAGTGTGAGAACGGATGGCTCAGAAGACAACCCAAGATTCATTCAAGCATATATTAGTGTGAATCATCTATGTTCTGTACATATGGTGTAGTATATGTTCTTATCGTATCTAGTATCTGAAGAACGTAACAGAATCAAGATGAACTCACTAATGTAATACTAAGACATCATCTACTACTATATAAGATATAGTGATAGGTTGTCGTTTCATCATTGCCGAGGGATGAGGGTCGGAAGACAGTCAACTTTATCTACGGCTACATAGTTTCTGCCTTGCCAGTCGAATGGCTGCAGGGACTATGTCCTGATCACCATGTCGTACCGTAGATCAAATGCAAATGGAGCTGGAGCCAAAATACAGAAACCAAAATACAGAATCAAATCCCTGAGACGGATGGCTCAGAACACAACCAACCGGAGAGGATACTCTGAGAGATCCATCTGAGTAGGACGTATACTCTGAGAGATCACCTTTACAAGAATGATATCAGTAGTGGGATTGAGTGCTGGAGGGGATATTATCAGAGTATACGTCCTACTCAGATAGGTCTCTCACCGTTACTATTTTTTTTCTGACAGCATGGTGGATGTGCTCCGTCAACAGAATCTGGCTCCGAGCCAAAACTTTGCCCCGGAGCTCAAGTAGACATCCTTCGTGTAGAGCTCGAGTGAGAGGTTCCTGACAGCATGGTGGTCTCCTTTGTCAAAGTATCCGTGCTCGTCCCACAACCAATGTGGGATGAGCACGAATACTTTGACAAATGAGACCACCATGCTGTCAGGAACCTCTCACTCGAGCTCTACACGAAGGATGTCTACTTGAGCTCCGGGGCAAAATTTTGGCTCGAAGCAAGATTCTGTTGACGGAGCACATCCACCATGCTGTCAGAAAAAATTAGTAACGGTGGGAGACCCATCTGAGTAGGACGTATACTCTGATAATATCTCCTCCAGCACTCAATCCCACTACTGATATCATTCTTGTAATTGTGATCTCTCAGAGTATACGTCATACTGAGATGGATCTAGTATTCTCTCTTGTTGGTTGTCGTATCATCATTGCCGAGGGATGAGGGTCGGAGGACAGTACAAATAGTCTAATACAAAAACAACTCAATATGTAGTCCAATACAAATAGTCTAATACAAAAACAACCCAATACAAATAATCCAATACAAATAAGTACTAATAGCTAATGAGAACCATGCTGCTCACGCAAACGCTCAGTGATACGTTCACGCAACCACCTCGAAAAAGCGAGATTTTTGGCGCGAGGAGAGCTGTCGTCCATTGCAAGGATTGCATGAAGAGTCCTCTCGGTCTCACTAGCTACCGGTGCTGGATGAATAGAACTCCCAGTCTCACTAGCAACCGGTGCCACTTCCTCCTTAACTGTAGGAGGAGCCACCTCAGCATTCACTGTTTTCCTCAAACGACGTGCCGCTCCTCGGGTCATGGGTGCCATCTGGTAAGATCGATAGTCACAAATAATATAATTGTAACATAAGCAAGCTAACTAAAGGAACCATCATGTAATTTGAGTACATTTTCGAAAGCCGATAAAGTATAAAAAATTTGATTTTTTGTCAAGTGTGAGAACGGATGGCTCAGAAGACAACCCAAGATTCATTCAAGCATACATTAGTGTGAATCATCTATGTTCTGTACATATGGTGTAGTATATGTTCTTATCGTATCTAGTATCTGAAGAACGTAACAGAATCAAGATGAACTCACATAATGTAATACTAAGACATCATCTACTACTATATAAGATATAGTGATAGGTTGTCGTATCATCATTGCCGAGGGATGAGGGTCGGAAGACAGTCAACTTTATCTACGGCTACATAGTTTCTGCCTCGCCAGTCGAATGGCTGCAGGTACTATGTCCGGAACACCATGTCGTACCGTAGTTCAAATGGAGCTGGAACTGGAGACAAAATACAGTACTACTTCACCATGTCGTACCATTTTACTCTCTCTCTCTCCTCCCCTCCTTCAGCGCTCTCACTCTCTCCGGCGCTCTCACACTACTAATTCCTATGTGTTTTAAGTGTGAGAACGGATGGCTCAGAACACAACCCAAGATTCATTCTAGCATACATTAGTGTGAATCATCTATATTCTGTATACATATCGTGTAGTATATGTTAACCTTATCGTATCTAGTATCTGAAGGACGTACATAACAGAATCAAGATGAACTCACTAATGTAATACTAAGACATCATCTACTACTATATAAGATATAGTGATAGGTTGTCGTATCATCATTGCCGAGGGATGAGGGTCGGAGGACAGGCAACTTTATCTACAGTAACATAGTTTCTGCCTCGCCAGTCGAATGGCTGCAGGGAATATCCGTCACCATGTCGTACCGTAGATTAATGCAATTAATGGAGCTGGAAATATCCGTCGCTAACCGGTAACTAGTCCGTCGCTAACTGAGATTGTCACATACATATATGTATATCACAGCTAGATGTATAGATATATACATCTATACAGAAGCACACAACTGATAGAACTCGTACTGTCCTTGAGACAGTGAACATATACACCATGAATCCAAACCCCATATATATTCACATTTACTAATCCAAACACCACCAAACTAATGGAACACCCAATATGGATAACCCATTATTTAGCCAATATATAAACTCAGATGAATTTGAGAAGCAAAGTCACCCGCCGCCCCCGACCAAAGCCCGCCGCCTAGTAGTTCGGTTGCATATATATATGAAAAGTGCTTATGGGTGTGCGTCGGTTGCAAATAGCCCCGACGCACCCGCCCCAAGCCAGCCGCCCAGCGCCTGACGCCGCCGCCCCAAGCCCACCGCCCAGCCCCCGACCCAAGCCAGCCGCCCAGCCCCCGACGCCCCCGCCCCAAGCCAGCCGCCCAGCCCCCGACGCCGCCGCCCCAAGCCCACCGTCCAGCCCCCGACCCAAGCCAGCCGTCCAGCCCCCGACGCTGCCGCCCCAAGCCCACCGCCCAGACCCCGACGCCCCAGCCCCAAGCCCACCGCCCAGACCCCGACCCAAGCAAGCCGCCCAGCCCCCGACGCCCCAACCCCAAGCCCGCCTCCCAGACCCCGACGCCCCCGTCCCAAGCCCACCTCCCAGACCCCGACCCAAGCCAGCCGCCCAGCCCCCGACGCCCTAACCCCAAGCCCGCCTCCCAGACCCCGACGCCCCCGCCCAGCCTCCGACGCCCCAACCCCAAGCCCGCCTCCCAGACCCCGACGCCCCCGCCCCAAGCCCACCGCCCAGACCCCGACCCAAGCCAGCCGCCCAGCCCCCGACTTCCCAGCCCCAAGCCCGTCGCCCAGCCCCCGACGCCCCAGCCCCAAGCCCGCCGCCTAGCCCCCGACGCCTCCGTCCCAAGCCCACCGCCCAGCCCCCGACCCAAGCCAGCCGCCAAGCCCCGGATGGTCCAGCCCCAAGTGTGCCGCCCAGCCCCTATACGACACCGCAAGAGAGAGAGAGAGAGATCGAAAGAGAGAGATAGAGGGGGTTACCTTCGAGAGAGAGAGAGGAGAGGACGCCGACGCCGACGACGACACCGACGCCGATCACCGAAGCCGACACCGGCGAGAGAGAGAGAGAGAGAGAGAGAGTGAGAGAGAGAGAGAGAGAGGAGAGAGAGTGAATTTGGGGGGAATGCGAAAAGTTTCCCCCGCCGTTCCATTTAAAGTCTGGAACATTCATATAGCGACGGACGAGCGACTGGTAATAAGCCGTCGCCCATCAGTCGCCTTTTTTGATATGTGCCGACTGAAGTTCCGTCGCTAAGTCGTCGTAAAAATGTCCCGCCAATTTCCTACACAATTTCCGCCAAATAATCGACTGTGTAGCGACGAAGGTAAATCCGTCGCTATAACACCGACAGTCTAGCGACGGATGTGCGACCTTTCCTCCCCCTAAAATTAAAATAAAAATGGCAAAGGCTTGTAGTCGGAAATCAGTCGCTGAGCGGCCACGAAACCGTCGCTAATACCGACGAAAAAATTTCGTCGCTAAAAAGCCGTTGCTAAATGAGTGTATTTTGGTAGTGACTCTTATGGAAAAGAAGAAGAAGATCTTCTCTCCATAATTGACCTAATTGTCGGAAAAGAAGAAGAAGAAGAAGAAGAAGAAGAAGAAGAAGAAGAAGAAGAAGAAGATGAGTGATGATCGGAGTTCGACTGAAAAAAAAGCACGGTGAACTACGAACGATTTTTGCGATCTCTGCTGAAAATGAGAGCAATGGAATTCAGATCTCTCGTGAAGAAGAAGAAGAAGAAGACGACGAGAATCGCAATCCAAATCTGAGTTTTGTGCGGAGGGGTAGTTATGGTATTAATTTTGTAAATACAGAGCATCTAAAAGGAATCTTGGAATATTTAACGTGAAAATACTTAATTCTGGGTATTTCATAAAACTCATCCAGCGGGTGGGTTTTTCATAAAAGCCCACTCCGAAATTGGGTTTCTCAGCAATTTCCAGTTTCTTAAATATCAAAAATTTTGATAAAAATATAATTTTAAAGATTATATATATATATATATATATATATATATATATATATATATATATATTAGAAAAGAGTATAAATAAATCGAAAAATCAAAAAAACCGAAAATCAAATCGATTTCGGTTCGTTTAATTCGGTTATGGATTATTTCGGTTCTATTTTAACTTTGTTTATTCGATTTTTGTTTCAATTTAATTTTCAGTTATTCGGTTCAAATTGAATCGAATTAACCGAATACTCACCGCTGATAGGGGACTTAACACAGCGTTTGGCCGACAACCTGAAAAAAATGGCTGACAGAGTCGGATCAGGATTAGCCCGTTTATTAATTTTTTTATTATATAGACAACATGTATATGTATAGACTTGTGGAGTGGTTATTGAAGTAAGAAGAATTAGAAGGTTTTGGAATTTAAAAAAAAGAAGGAATTAGAAGGTTTAGCACTCAAATCCTACGGAGCGGATTTCGGACTCTACGGCAACTTTTTTTTTCTTTTTTTTTTCTTTTATGAATTAGAAGGTTTAGGACTCTACGGCAACTCAACACCTATAAGTTTAGGCAAATTCTATTATCACCTCAACTTTTACTTATGGTTCTAGACAGTCCAGATTTTTTTAAAACTATTTACAAATTTGCCACTTTAAATTTTTATTTGAGGACAACCATATAAATGGATTTGGATAGTTTGGATTTGGACTGTCAACAAAGTTAACAATCCTAACACAAAGCACATGACTGCCAACTTTGTGAACAGTTCTACTTTATGTTAGAACTGTCAACTTCGTTAACAGTTTTAAAGGGGAGTTGGATAGTCCAAAGTAAAATTGAGACTGCCCTGAATAAAATTATACCAAGTTGGTTGGCATGAAATAAGGGTTGTTCTGGAGTAAAATGTGGATGCGTATATAATTTGCCTAAGTTTATGAACACAAACCTAATCAAATTAACATCCGGACTGTACGGTAAAGTCGACACTTATAAGTTAAGTCTAATTCGATTAGGTGGTTAGATTTGATTTTTCGTTTTTAACCACGAACTGCACAATCCTAATGTCCATAAAATATGTCACAAGCCTGTTGATTGTGGCATAAGAGCATCTCCAATGCTGTTTTTTTGTTCTGACATATAATTCCTATGTGGCATCACCACAAGACAACATCTTGTTGTTTAGGTGGCAACTTCATCACCACAAGACAACATCTTTCTCCAACGCTATTGTCTTGACCACATGACAACTAATTTCTTTCTCGTGGGGGACCAGCCAAAAACTGACGTTTCTGTCGCCCCCGCCGACCGCTAACTCTCTTCGGCCAGATCCCAAAGCAGCCGCACACCACTAAGCCGTCACCGACGTTGCGCTGACCTCGTCCGGACGTGGGGAGGAGGGGCGGGGTGGAGGGGACCGGAGCGGCACCGACAGGGGGTCCGCATGGGACCCATTCCTGGCTGTTGGACGAGGAGGAGGAGGGGCGGTGGGGGCGCACTCGGCACGCGCCGCCGCCGTCACTGTCAGATCCCAGCCAGATCTGGTGGCGGCCACTAGTGCTTGGCGGTGTCGGCTCAGATGAAAGACAGCCGGATCGACTTGTTTCCAAGCGGAAATTAACGGAACAATCCGGATCTGATGACAAAATTCGAAGGCAGCTGTCACGCCCCAGAACCAGAATACTGGAGAGCGGGGGAATGACTCAGCCAGCTACGTATTACAGGTAGATGAATACCGTATAATACGATCAATACTGTCTAACAAGACGAGAGGGTGCATACTACATGAAAGTCTCCCTATGGTTACTTCACATCTATTGTCTCAATCATTCAAACAAGAAACAGTAATAGAGAACATGTAAGATAAAGCAGTAAGGCATCCCAAACGCTAAGTCAAAATGTTCTTGAGATCTGGCTTTACAAAAATATAGCCAGATGATGTAGCAAGGTATACACAACTGTTATCAGCTGCAGTCTGACTTTAGTTACAATTATGTAAAAGTAAGTACAAGACGATCCGACTAACATGTCGGTGCCAAACGACAAAGTATAAGGTAAATAACAAAACGAGCGGGGAAGTAAGAAACCCACTCGAGTCCTCCTGCGATCATCCCTCTAGTATTGACCATCTTGGAGGTAGAAGTAAGCTGGATCCTCGGGGACCGGCTCTAAATCTGGCCATGCAAAACCAGAGAGGTTAGACCTCTAATAGCAAGTACCACAAGGAAGCACAACATGAGAACTAAAACCAGTGATAAGAGTTAAGGATATGATAAATAGGTCTCCGCTTGCTACTAGAATTCACATAATATCACGACACTTCAAACCAACTTTCCAACCAAACAAGGACAGAAGTTGACCTGTCATGCCCTGACATTTTGATCCTCTCAGTTAGTAACAGAGTAGATACAGTACACAAACAAATTAATTTAAACGGCCATTCAACTGCTACGGCTTGCTACTGTAAGTTCCAAGTTACCCTGAAAATATGCAATAAGGATTCCTCAGTTCTTACTATGAGCAAGCAAGGCTAGTCTATCCAGTCAATCAATTGTGCCAATCATGAATTAGATGAGTCCCAGCGGGACGCCCGTCATCAATAGACAATAATATAATATAAGCAGATACCGCTCCCTGCCCGTGTGGCAGATTTGCAGTATCTGTGGGAACCAGCCGGCCTGTCGGACACTAATAGTCCCAAAGAGGGCTGCCATGTAAGAACTCGGAAATCTATTCTCTCCATGCAATTATTATTTTATTTAACTTAGTAGCCTCTACGTTAAGTGAAATCCCATGCCGTGGATCATGGTCATTCAGAATAAGTACCTTTGTACGGGGTACGATATGCATAACTCTACAACGATACCTGTGCGGTTAGGTTGTAGGTCTTACATAGCGTAATGCAACAATCAAAACTAACTACGAAAATAATCATGCTTTAACCATAAAGTACACATGCTGCTTTTGTAGAGAAATAATTTGAAGCCTGCACATGCCTGTATGCCAATATTCGGGATCGGCCAATCGATTGCAATAGTTTAATATGAACGTGTCCCATTCATTCAATTCAATAAGACGACTAGCCAGTCTCTTAGTTCCAACTAGGAACGCATGATCAATTATTAGTCGAGGTCACAATCATTATCAATGGTGACAAGACATGAAAGTCAACTAGTATTCAGTGGGGTCGAGTCTACAACACTCAGGGTTTAATTCCAGTCATACTGGGTATCCATAAACCAATCAAGACACAGGACACATTCTACACAACCTTATGTATTAAAATATTAATACGCCAAGATTATCGAGTTCATGCAAAAAGACATAAGGATATAATAGGAGAATTATCATGCCAACATAAAGCAAATAAATTATAGAGCAATAGGAACACCAAGGTTAGATTACGCCAAGGCTGATCTATGCCATGACTAGTCTACGCCCAAGCTTTACGCTCAGGCAATAATACGCGCGTAAAAAGCCTGCCTGCGTAAAAGCCTGCCTGCGTAAAGCCTGCCTGCGTAAAATAGAGTCGGGCGTAAAACTTGTGTTACGCTAAACTCAGAAGAGTACGCGTAAAACATAAAATTACGCGTGAAGGAAGTACACTCAAATAAAGGAACAAGGTTGAGCGTAAAACTCGTTTTACGCCGAGCCAAGGGGTACGCGTAAAAAGATTAGAGTCTACGCCTGAGGCACTGTGCGCGTAAAACATTGCATGCGTAAAGGATCGAGCCACGCGTAAAAGTTGCTCGTGTAAAGAGTCAAGTTTTACGCCTGAAACGTTGTGCACGTAAAACGATTACGCCAAGTCAAGTAGACTTGCGTAAAACAGTTTTACGCTGATACGAGTGATTGTGGGCGTAAAGCTCGGCACTACGCGAACACGTATAACGTGGGCGTAAAAACTCAATATTACGCTAACACATAACAACGTGGGCGTAAAAACTCAATATTACGCTAACACGTAACAACGTGGGCGTAAAGCTCACTACTTCGCTGGCACGTAACAATGTGAGCGTAAAGTTCCTCCCGAACTATAATTCCCATGGAACCTTCGTTCCTAGCCAGAAATGGGGTTTCCATGGGTCAGAATGGCGTATAACACAACCTCAACAAATCTGGAATGAACAAAACTTGGAAACCAAAAAGTTTGATAGATCAAAACCACTAAAAATCCGAAAATAGCAATTTCTAGATCTACGAAAAATAAGACTTCAAAATACAAAATGCCAAGTTCTAAACTCTCTTAAAATTACGAGAGGAAGATAAGTGAACCATAAAAATGGGTTCTCATTGTAGAAGCAAGATGTACTTGCCTATGGGTTTTGGTAGGTAGAGAGAGTTATGAGGAAGAAGAAGAAGAGTAATGGTGAAGGAGAGTAATGAAGAGAGAGAAAGGGTTTGGGGACTTTAAATGGGGGTGTTGGGTTCGGTTCATGATGAACCACTAAAAACCCAAAAATAAACCAACCTAGACCGAACCTAAAACAAAGCTAAAGCAGAGAATAAAAGCAGAAAGTAAAATGCAGAAAATTAATTAGCGTGAAATTAAAGGAGTTTAAAAACAGGATAATACATGATAAATATTAAATAAATACATTCAAGTAGTACATGCATAAAAATACGTATTCTGGGAACGGAGAGTGACATCTCTACCCTCCTTAGAAAAATTCCGTCCTCGGAATTTCAAATCCAAGCAAGATAGAAACATCAGAGTCAAACTAATCTAAGTACAAGTAATTTAAGCAAGCAATCATTTTACAATATCAATAGCAAGTAATACATCTATGTTTAACAATCTATGACATCAAGTAATTTCTACTCATAGGGTGACAAGCATGCGGAGTTAAGACAGTCAAGGTATGCGGAAAGAAATATACCTTGTGAGTCAAACAGGTGCGGATACCGTGATCGGATATCATCCTCACGTTCCCACGTTGACTCTCCTAAAGAGTGATGACCCCAAGTAACCCGGACAAGACTAATTGTTCGGTTCTTGAGTATCTTCTCTCTTCGGTCCAAAATGGACACAGGCTGTTCCTCGTAAGACAGGTTGGTACCAACAACCAGTTCAAAATGGTAGAAGATATGGCTTGGGTTCGATACATACCTACACAACTGAGGTACATGGAATACGTCATGCACCTCTCGTAACGAAGGTGGAAGAGATAAACGATAAGCAACATCGCCTATCCTATCAAGGATAGCAAATGGGCCTACGTATCGTGGACTCAATTTCCCGCGAACGCCAAATCTAATGACCCCACGAGTAGGTGAGATCCGCAAGAATACGTCATCCCCAACAGAAAACTCTAGCGGCCTACGATGCTGGTCTGTCCAATGACGATGCCGGTCCTGCACAACTCGAAGTCGCTCTCTAATTCCCTTAACCACTTCAACTGTCTGAACAATCATTTCTGGGCCTAACATCTTCCTCTCCCCGATATCATCCCATGCTAGTGGCGACCTACACTTCTTACCATATAGAGCTTCGAATGGCGCCATCTGGATACTGGCTTGATAACTGTTGTTGTATGAGAATTCGACTAAGTGTAGGTGGCTCTCCTAAGATCCTCTAAAATCTAGGGTGCAAGCTCGCAACATATCTTCTAAAGTCTAAATTGTCCTTTCTGATTGCCCGTCCGTCTGGGGATGGTAAGCCGTGCTAAATCTCAACTTGGTACCCAGACTATGATGTAAGCTCTTCCAGAAATATGATGTAAAGTGGGTGTCTCTGTCTGACACAATACTGACAGGGACTCCATGCTGCCTGACTATCTGCTGCATATATAATTCTGCCAACTTTTCTGTAGATTGCCCTACTCTAAAAGGAAGAAAGTGTGCCACCTTTGTAAGCCGGTCCACTATCACCCAAATAGCGTCTTTACCACTCGACGATCTCGGTAAACCGGTCACAAAGTTCATGGTGATATGCTCCCACTTCCATTCCGAAATAGGAAGCGGTTGCAATAACCCAGCCGGCCTCTGCTGTTCTGCCTTCACTTGCTGACATATCAAGCAACGGGAAACGAATCTAGCTATCTCCCTCTTCATTCCGTTTTACCAGAAGTGTTGCTTGATATCTTGGTACATCTTGGTCCCTCCAGGATGTATAGAATACTGAGAACTGTGAGCTTCTGTCATAACCTCCTGTCTGATATCTCCACTAGGCACATATAGACGCGATCCAAACCTAAGTGTACCATCTTCATGAATCTTCATCTCCTTTCTGAGTCCTGACTCACATTCTGTCCTAAGCTTCTGAATCCTTGGGTCCTGTGCCTGAGCTGCCTTGATCCTGTCTACCAAGTCGGATTGAACTTGTAGACTCGCCAGAATTCCTACATCACTAGGAAGTATAACTTCGATGCCCATCTTCTGAAGGTCTTCTAAGATGTGCTTCTGTGTTGTCAACATAAATGCGCCGCCTCTCCTGCTAAGAGCGTCTGCTACCATATTAGCCTTGCCTGGATGATACTGAAGCTCCACGTCATAATCCTTGATCAACTCCAACCATCTTCTCTGCCTCATGTTCAGTTCCTTCTGAGTAAAGATGTACTTCAGACTTTTGTGGTCTGTGTACATGTCCATTCGATCACCATATAAGTAAGGCCTCCATAGCTTCAAGGCAAATACTACTGCCGCCAACTCCAAGTCGTGAGTTGGATAATTCTTTTCGTGGTCTCGAAGTTGCCTAGATGCATACGCTATCACCTTCCTATACTGCATGAGGACACATCCAAGTCCTTTACCTGACGCATCACAATATACAGTAAAACCTCCGGGTCCAACCGGTAAGGTAAGGATAGGCGCTGATATCAACTTCTCCTTCAAAGTCTCAAATGATGCATGGCATTCTGCCGACCAAACGAATGGCACATCCTTCCGTGTCAAGCGGGTCAGGGGTGCTGAAAGTTTCGTAAAGTCTGATACGAACCTTCTGTAATATCCTGCCAATCCCAAAAAACTCCGCACATCAGCTACGGTCTTGGGTACTGGCCAACTCTCTACGGCTTCTACCTTCTTGGGATCTACTGCTACTCCGGCTCCTGATATGATGTGACCCAAAAATGAAATATGATCCGTCCAGAACTCACACTTGCTGAGCTTGGCATACAACTGATTCTCTCTCAGAACCTGTAACACTTTTCTGAGGTGGTCTTCATGCTCCCCTTCACTAGCAGAGTATACGAGAATGTCGTCGAGAAACACAACGACAAACTGATCTAAGTATGGCATAAAGACGCGGTTCATCAAATCCATAAATATTGCTGGAGTATTGGTCAAACCAAACGACATTACCAAGAATTCATAATGCCCATACTTCGACCTGAATGCTGTCTTGGAAATATCCTCCTTCCGAACCCTTACTTGATGATACCCTGAACGAAGATCGATCTTGGAGAAAACTCTAGCCCTACTCAACTGATCAAACAAGTCATCGATTCTGGGTAGTGGGTACTTGTACTTTACCGTTGCCGTGTTAAGCTTCCTGTAATCGATGCACAATCTGGATGACCCATCCTTCTTCCCCACAAGTACCACTGGTGCTGCCCATGGTGATACACTAGCTTGGATGAACTTCTTCTCCTTCAGTTCCTCTATATGCTGATATACCTTGACCTGCTCTGAATCTGCCATTCTGTAAACTCGATCTGATATCGGTTTAGTTCCAGGTGCCAATTCTATACTGAACTCAATATCCCTAACCGGTGGTAGACCTGGAAGTTCTTCGGGAAATACGTCTAGAAACTCTTCAACTACCTTCGGAACCTGAACTTCTTCTATTGCCGTTACTACTCCCTGCTCTTGTCGAGTTGCCACTGATCTGACTAAGGTGAACCGCATCATGTCTGGAATATCATAAGATACACTCCCTCTACGACAATCTATTGTCGCATGACTGTCTTTCAACCAGTCCATGCCTAAGATAACGTCAAAATTTCCAACAGAAAATTCTATCAAGCTGGCGGGTAAGGAATGCCCACAAACTACAACACTACATGCTAGAATGACTCTACTAACTCCTACGAGCCCATTACCAGTGAGTATATTCAACCTCCCTGGCAATGTTTCGAACTCCACTCCTAGTCGTGTTGCAAATTGTGCAGATATAAATGAGTGTGATGCTCCCGAATCAAACAATGCTACTGCGGGATATGAGGCGACGAGAATGTTACCTGCCACGACATCTCCCGATGCCAATGCCTCTTCTAGGGACAGATTGAATGCCTGCCCTCGACCTCCTTGTTGGTTCCCATGTTGCGGCCTAGCCTGGTGCTGCTGCTGGCCCCTGCCTTGGTGATGCTGGGGTGGTCTATGCTGGTGTTGCTGCATCGGCGGTTCCTGCTGCCGAAACATCTGAGCCTGGGTCATGAACGGGCGTTGTGCCAACGGTTTCACTGCCACCGCTGGTCCTCGATACTGGCCTATCCCTGGTGCAGGCAGAACAGAAAATTGTTGCACTGGTCCTCCTGACCTCGAATTTATGGGACAGGTGGTAACCCGATGATCTGGATTTTCACATATCAAACACTGCCCGTTCATTGTCCGACACATATCTCTAGTGTGCCCTACCTTCCCACAATAAGTGCAGCCCGCTGGGGGTTGCTGGTTCTTCCTCTGTTGCTATTGCTGCTGCCTTGGTGGTGGTGCTGGCCCTCGTATTGCCACATCGTGGATGCGAATACCAGGGGATGGTGCTGTTGTTCGGGGCGCTACTCTCCCTCCTCCTTCAATCTGACTGTGGGATCTCTTCTGACCTCCAGTCCTTGCCGTGATCCTCTGAATGGTGATCTCATGCCTTCGGGTTGCCGTTAATACTTCGTCAAAAGTCTGATAATTGTGCCCCTCTATCAATTGCAAGAGCTCAAGATGAAACCCTTGCTGGAACTTCATAGCCCTCTGGCTCTCTGTTGCTACCATCTCTAGGGCGAACCTACTCAATCTGCAGAACTCCACTGCATAAGCATCTACAGTCTTGCCAGCCTGTCTGAGGTTGATAAACTTCTGTTGTAGTTCAAACTGTGCTACAACTCCATAGTACTTCGTCTTGAATCTTGCAGTAAAATCGTCCCAAGCAACAGGGCGTCTGATGCCTACCTCCTCTGATTCCCACCAATCACGTGCGAGATCCGGAAGTAATAACTTTACCTGATCCACACGTTCTTCCGCCGGCACCT